>JAUZST010002698.1:0-42500 GCA_034779995.1 Parotocinclus haroldoi
TTAATAAATTGATGGAACAATACAAAACCACATGCTGCACACTTTACAATGGCACGGCTGCGGCAGAAGTTTATACAAGTATTGGACTGACCTGCAGCAGTCCTGACTTGTCCCAAAGTGAATGTGTGGATAAATTTTGATCAAACAATGTCACAACAATTATTTTTAAAAAACCACGAAACACTTAATTGCTTGTCCCAAACATCTGTTAAACATTGTGAGAAGGAATGCAAATTTGCTGTCCCAACATTTTTGGAATGTATTGCAGGCCTGAAATGTAGGAATAGATGTACATTACAAATGAAGTGAAGTTAACCAATCTTGGGTTCATATGTTCTGCAATAAAATAAAAGTCAAAATAAATGTAACCTTCACATTGTAAGCCCAGCCTAAAGACAGAACCCAGGTTATCAGGATTTACTGTTTCCAACAGCCAATTATAAGCAACATGGGCAGCTCCCACATAGAGAATCAGGCCCAACTGTGCTGTTATGGGATCCAGCCTATGGCATTAGGGTTTGAACTTGCAATATTGATTATAGTGCACAAATGTTTAGACTACAAATTTGGCTAGGGTTTCATATTATCGAAATATGGCACTGCAAATGGAGACAATTAATTTCACCAATTAAATAGCTAATTTTCTCCACCAGTGATAAATGCAAGCTACTTTGCTAGAAGTTACCTTGTGGTCTAGTATAGCTGGACAAACAGAATGATCCAAGCATTAAAAGTTGCACGACTTTGTGGTAGCTATAACACTACTGTATTGCCAGCGAGTTTCCCCATCTAGTATGAACTGGCAATAACTACATTACTTGAATGCAAATTTGGTATATCATTTATCTGATATACTACATTTTGGTGGAGAACTGTGTGTATTAGCTTTGTCACTACTTATATTTTTAGCTAGATTCCCTTACACGCTAGTGTTTACATCATACAGAATATATATAGTTGCTCTCCTTGCCATACAAACAAGCGGCACAACGGTGCAAAGAAATCACCCATGTTTGTGCAGCTTTAGTGTAGTGTGCAGATCTCACTACAGGTTTTGTACTCTAGAAAATAATGCCTTCCATAAATTGCATAAAAAACCTTTCAAACCCATTTGGCAGCAGGACTCCTAGCTAATGTTTACCTGATCGTATGGGATATCTGCCTGTGAGGAAAGCGGCTCGACTGGGTGTGCATAAAGGAGAGGCAGCAATATGCTGGGTCAGCTTTACCCCATCCTCAGCCAGCCTGTCAATGTGAGGAGTCCTGCAGGGCAAAATGCAAAACTCTTTTTTACTAAATATCTATCTGTTGCACTGAAAGACATTTTGTGAATATAAACAATGCTATTCGGCAGCAATAAGCCAACATTCGTATATACCAACAGGCCATTTTATTAGGTACACCTTCTCGTTTCCACACTGTCCGTTTTATTAGGCACTTACCACACAGATGCTTATTGTAGATCTACAATTACAGACAGTGGTCAATTGGTTGCTCTAAATGCTTTGTTAGTGCCTTTTACTCTGTCCTCGAATGGTCAGGGCCCCCAAATTAGGCATAAGCAGCTATTGATATATTTCATTTTGAAATATAAGTTTTGTGAGCCCCTAAGTTTTGTGAGCAGTATATCTGAGTGGTTAATCATTACCAGCTATGTAGTGGTACTTGTGTGGTGTGTTAGTGTGTGCTTTGCTGCTACAATTTGATCCCACCTAGTGCAGAATAAGTTTGAAAACAACAACCTAATAAAGTGGCCTGTGCCTGTATTTAAAATATGTAACATTCTCAACATCATGCATCATTAAAGCTACACTATTTAGCCAAAACTTTGTGGACACCTGAAAATCCCATCCAAAACGCGATGATTTTCGAGTTTGGAACTTGACTGTGTGGTTAGGCTCGGCCTTTTGACTCCTGGCCCAAATGTTTCAGACAGTTTCAAATCTGTAAGGAACGATCTCATCACTGGTGAGATCTCACAACTGTGATCTTGGTTAGGCAGGTAGGCAATTTTGACTGGGGAATTAGGTTCAGTTGTCAAAAGTGATGTTTAAAATGTTTTAAGAAATCATAAAAAAAAACACAGGGTCATCGATTCTCTATTGAAAAGCATTAAGAGGGTAAACATTAACATTGATAGGAATTCACCTTGTCAGCTGGAGTTGCCTTATTCAAACATAAAACAACAAATCAGATTAAAAAAAATGGAAATGCTATTCAACGTTTCTTTGAGAAATATTGTTTGAACTTTTTTGAAATGTGTTGCAGACCTGAAATGCAGGTATGATTGCTTATTAACAAATTTAATTAAGTTATCCAGGCAAAGCACTGCATATTTGGGTTCCTACTGTCGTCAATATAAATACCAATAAAAATCAAAGTAAATGTAACTGCATATTTGCAGTTCTATTTCCATTAATTCCATTTGATTTGGCGTTGTCACTGTAGTTATTGTACAGTGGAAATATCTAGGAACAACA
This sequence comes from Parotocinclus haroldoi, assembly GCA_034779995.1. Lineage (NCBI taxonomy): Eukaryota > Metazoa > Chordata > Actinopteri > Siluriformes > Loricariidae > Parotocinclus > Parotocinclus haroldoi. Next base: position 2,481 of record JAUZST010002698.1, read on the forward strand.
GTATCTTAGTTATGAAGCAGCAGGCCACATGGGTTTTCAAAAAGCTGTGTCACTCACAAAAATCAGAGCAGAACATAATAACACTATTCATCAGGAGCTACAAAAATGGTGTTTCCATGGCTGAGCAATACCAACCCTAGGCAGCACCACATAGCACCATGCAGATGTAGCAGACTGTAATTGAACTCTGGAGTAGACAAAATAGTCTGTCAAGTTCTAAATAACCATGGAAATCTGGCGGTTATATTAACAGTTTGGACTGAAACGGAGGTTTTCATAATACAGCATACTGGGTTTAGGCGGTAATTAAAATAAATGACCCACCAATTATGTGACCCATTTCTGCTTAACATGCTGGGTTTACCTGGATGCAGTTAGAGCGGCCAAAATACAGCCGGGTCACGGATGCTTTTTGGCACATAATATTCGCTAGATGGTGCCAAATAGATTGATTACAAGATCAACTTGCGTTCATTCAACACCTCATTTCAATAAACGTTTCCGTGTTGCACGTAAATAGTTTGTGTGGTGAAGTTTTTAGTTGAGAACGCTTTTTTTCTTCCATCTTTTAGCACAGTATTAAGATTGTTTATTTACACTGCTCACCAAAAATTGCGATCTGCAAAAAGCAGTGTATTTGTGCCAAGTTTAACACATGTTTCCAAGGCATTTATTTGGAATGCACTATAAACTGGACTTGCTTTGAGTAATGAACCAGAAGTAGGTTGTTTTAGTTCCAAATTTTTCTGTCTGCGTGGAATTATAGCATAATGTGTGAGACAGGGGACATTTTATTTTGCCACACTGTCCATTTCTTTAAATGCCAATTGTGCTTATTGTTCTGAATTTCAATTCAGTAGCCCATCCCACCGAGTCTATTCATAGTTTTGCACATTTGAAAGGTTTGATGTGTCACGCTGACACTGGTCCTTCTTGCTGTGAGACGGCTGTGCTACCCACTGAGCTACCGTGCTGCCCCCAGTTTTTAAGCGCTGACAATATCCTCAATACGCTCAGAAAAGCATAATGTCTATCGCGATAACAAAATTTTGTGTGATTAGTGTAACGTTTCATTGGAGTCATGTTTAACTAGTCCTTATTTAAAATATAAACGACTTTACGGGATAATAATAACCTTGGGATAATATCTGAATAGTAGTTTTTTTTTAGAAGCTTTCACTATTTCCCTGTGATCACATGTGCTGTGTTAAACACATTGTTCTATAGAATCTTAAGAGGCCTCAGCGACACAGAACAGTGGCTGGCAGATTATTGTGGATGTAGGAAAGGTGCCATTTTCTGTGTGTGACTCAGGTACTATGTGCAGGATTGTGCAACCTTACTTTTATTTTAGTTTACTTACATTTTATAGTTAACATTCAGGTCCTGATGGGAATTATGTACAGGATTATCATCTTTTCCTGTAGTATTTGATTTATTACCTAGTAGAACTAGTGACTGCTGTGAATAGGACAGCTGACAAAGAGAAAATATCTTACTGGGTCTACCACGGGCTTGCAACTCATGTTAGGATGATGTATGCACCCATGCACAGCTAAATTAAAAGAAAATAATTCAATACCCTGGGGGTCTGCAGTCTGGGGGACTCACAGCTGGACAACACAGTTATGGACTCTGGAATTGACTTGACTATGAGATGCAGGTCAAACAGAGGCAGGCAGGATAATGGGGGCAAAAATCTTGCTGGTTTGTGTCTGTGGATGGAGCAGGTGGCGACAGTAAGACGGCTGAGAATGCACCAATGGAAGAAGAGGTGCAGGGGTCCCACACTGGGTAATACTAATCACAGAATTGTTTGAGTCAGTCGGGTGAAGTCTAGTGGGAGGGTACATACCACAGCTCGCGGGATATCAATATATCTAGTATGATGGAAACGAGTTCCAGTGCACATCAGGGTAAAAAGAAAGGCGTTGGTGAAAAAAAGATAGGGAAAGGGGCAAAGACCCCTTTGATGGCCAGGTACAGGAGACATGGTAGCATGGATAAGTGTTAATGATATTCTGAAAGACATAATGGCTAGTTTGAAGGGAATGGAGTAGCAAGATTTGGTATCTTAGATCAAATGCAAAATAGTCAGAACACAAAATGGCAGCAGGTAGAAATGGATCAACTAGTTAGTGAGTTAGGGAAAAAGACTGGAAGCGAAGAAAGGAGGAAGAAAGAGGGGCATAGGGTTACTACAGGACGAGAGGGAAAGTAGGTTAATGAAATTGAGGAGAGAATAGATTAGAAGGAAGAGGAGGAAAAAGAGGGATCACGTTAGTGCTACGTTTTTTAACGATCCATTCAGGTTTACTAAGACGCTGTTTAGTGAGGAGAAATCAGGGAGCTTAAAAGTAAGGAGCTAGAGAAACATCTTCAGAGCATGTACATTGAAAAGAAAGGGGAAAATGAGCCTATATTCCACCAGCAGGTGAGATTCTGTGCAAAATGGATATTAGTCCTCCTAGGTGGAGCATGCAAGAACAGGCTCAACAGAAGGGCGTAATGGGGTGCCCTGTCACGTTTTAAAGCGTACCTGGTTTTTTTTGACGTTTTTATGAAAAGCCTTGTTAATCGTGTTGAAGAAGTGGAATACTCCAAAGGAGTGGCGTAGAGCTGAGGGTATATTTATACCAATAGAAAAGGATTCTGGCACCATCGAGCAGTTTCGGCCTATCAGTTCACTTAATGTAGCGGGTAAGATTTTCTTTAGTGTTATTGCAAAGAGACTGGCTTTACACATCTGTGCTTTAATAAGCTAATAGATACTTCAGTGCAGAAGGCAGGATTTGCTGGTTGTTTAGAGCGTAATAGTACGATTTGGCATCAGATTCACTTAGCAAAGTCAGAGAGAAGGTGCCTTTATGTGGTGTTTTCAGATTTGGCTAATGCTTTTGGTTCTGTGCCACGTCTTACTATGGAGGGCATTCGAGTTTTTCCAGGTACGAGACAAGATCACATGATTGGTTAAGGCTTATTTTGAAGACATCCAGATTTTCTTTAGTACAGGGGAGTATGTCACGTCTGAAAATAGGTGTAATGGCAGGGCAATGGCAATGTACAGTCTCACCATTAGCATTCACAACGGAGGTTATAATTAGGTCCTCTAAACAGGTTGTAGGCCCGCCTGGTTGTACAATTTTACCTGACAACCTCCAGTTAGGGCATACATAGATAATATGACAACACCGACAACTACTCTGCCATGTACACATCGGTTGTTGAAGAAGTTAGATGACAACCTTAGGCTGGCAAGGATGAAGGTTGAACCAGTAAGTCCAACGTGGACAAGTGCGAAAGCAAATCTGGTGCAAGAAAGATGGAGGGTGAGGTGATACCTACCGTCCTGGAAAAAAACAGTTTTAGGTAGATGATACAGGGCAGCACTGAATGACAAAAAGCATGTTATGGAGATGAGGAAGAAAATGGTGGAAGCTATTAATAGTACTGATAAATCTTTTTTGCCAGGTAAATTAAAATTGTGGTGTTTTTAGTTCGGATTGCTTCCTCGTATAAGGAATATGCCAGTTTATGAGGTGCCAATTACAAAGGTTCAGAGGTTAGAAAGAACGGTGAATTATACGTTAAGAAATTGACTGGGAGTTCCGCGCTGTTTAAGTAGTGCGGAATGGTTTGGGAGAAGGATGCTCAGAAGTTTAGTGGAGGATTTTAAATGCACGAAAGCAGGTCGCGAAATGTTGATAGGGTCGTAGCACGCGGTAATTAAAGCAGCAGCCCCAGTCACAAAGTCGGGGGAAAATGGAGATCTCTCGAGACAGTACAGATAGCAAAAAGGGCATTGGAGCCTAGAGACGTGATAGGGCAGGTACAAAGTGGGAGGGTCAGGTGATAAGCGTGAAAAGCATTTAATAGGGCTACATGATTACTAAATTACATTTAATAGGTGGCACATGATTACTAATTTTAATCCAAGTAAATTATGTGCTAAAAAAGGAACACTGAAGCACATTTTTAGCATCTGAGGTTAGTTTATCAGAGGGTCAGTATACATGATGGCATGATCAGGTGCTTAGGACGCTAGCAGGGGTGCTTGAAAGAAAGCACATAGAGATTAACAATATGGCGACTGGTAGTGGTAGTAGGCTCATTAATTTTGTGCATGAGGGGTAGTTTAATGGAGATCGAACACAAAGGGTGAATATTGCTAGTTGGAGTGAAGCACGAGGTTGGAAGTTAATAGTGGATGTAAACACTAGATTGCCGATTCCACACTGCATCGAAGTAACTACATTGAGGCCAGAAATGGTGTTGTACTTAGAGAGCAAGCAGATAGTTTATTTTATGGAGCTGACAGTTCAATTTGAGGATGAAGCTCGGGGAGCTTATGAAATTAAAGAAATGAAGGTATTCAGAGTTAGTGGATGAAGTGAGAGAGCGTGGGTGGCCATCACATTAGTCCAGTAGTCATGTGTTAGGGGTTTTGTAGTCTCTGCTAACTGAATTCAGGTTTAAAGGCTGCGTGTTAAAGGCAACTGTAAAAGAACTGTCAGATGTAGCTGAAAGGGCTAGTCTGTTGCCATGAATAAAAAGGGTTCAAGATGAGTGGAAAAGGGCAGGGCATGAATAAATATTTAAGAATTGTAATGGGTCAATCCTAGAGGATTAGGGAGGCCAAGGTGGATATACACTGCATATATAACAAGCAGTAAGTACAGTGTGTAAAGTGGAACTTGAGTCGTAGGTTTGTGAGGTAAACCTGGAAGGGAGTGGGTCTGGGATGCCAGAATTCATTGCTGAGCCCTACCTGATGACCCATATAAAGAGTTCATAAGGAAGTGGCTGTCTATATAATATAGGTGTATGGAAGGTGCTGGGCTCTGTGTGTCACTCAAGTACTAAGGGCAGGACTCTTAATCTTACTCTGATTTTTAGCTCACTTGCATCATTATATTGAAGGTTCAGTTGCTGATTAAAACTTAAGTGTCCACAGCAACTATTTGTAACATATTATACAACCCTGATGAAGATCCTTGTCTGTTTCAGCATGAAAGTGTACGAAGCAGAGGTTGTAATGTCTGGTGGGCAAGACTTTTCAGCCTTGCCACAGACCCCTGATATCAATCCACCACCATAAGTGCCTGGCCACATTAATGCTTTTTTGTCTGAATTCAAGCAAATATTCATACTTGTTCCAAAATCTAGTGGAAAACATGCCTAGAAGTGCAGAGGTACATATAAAGATTAATATGTAATCTTTGTCCAGATGAACCATACAGAAAATTAAAGGAAACAATTATATAAAGGGTGCCAATCCATAGCTAGCCAAATATGCATATGTACACACACACAAGGGCACTTAAAAGCCACATATTTACCTAAAACATGTGTTTGCTGCACACAGATATAAGGAGAACATGCAAACCAGGGATATTTCGAGCTGTAAGGTAAGAGCAGAAACGTCTTAAGCTAGTATATTAGATAGGATGCATGCTACTAATACCATTATACAAAAGTCTCACCCAGACTGCACGTCACTTAACAGCAAAACTTGGCGTGCCATTTTGTGGCATGCAGATATGTAAATGATTACAAGTGTAGCCTGATTACACCGGGCAAGTAAAACCACAATGTTTTGGAAAGAGATGTTCAGTAACAGCATATATATGTAATTTTTGGGGAAAACCACGTGTTCGGTCATGTAGTTTAAGTTAGTCTAACGAGACCTGTTCTCATTTGGCATACTGTGGAAGTGATTAATTACTCATTCTTGCCTGTATGTGTTGTGATTGCTTGCTACATCTATCTTAGGTACTTTGACATCAGCTGGTTATAAAGGGCATGTGGTATTTGTATCAGAAATCTATTACCAACTCCATTCTTGGATTCAAACTGAATTTAATGGGAATCTGCTGCTCTTAAGCTCCCTCTCAGTCAACACTTCTATAAAGAATTATACATTAATGAACTTCTCTCACCCATAGCACTCTGTATGCATTGAGTAGATCATCAACAATTATGAGACCCTCTTGTAGTACTTAATTAAACCACACGTTTTAAGCCTGCCAGTCTTCCCTTTAGGACTGTACGTTTGTTGCAAACACCCTTCTAGTCTGCTGTTTTTCATTTAAAAAACTGCAGCTTATAAAAAACACAAAGTCCCCAAAGGCCTAAAATGAAAGCCGAAAGTGACGACATGCAGCCTACTTTAGAGTCGTGTTTCCATAGCATCCAATGTCTCCAATTCCCAGATCATCCACCATCATTAGGACGAAATTAGGCTTCGCTACGACCCAAGCTGAAGGGGCGCAAAACAGCAAGCTGAAAAAGAACAGGGTCCATGGGGGCTGCAAGCTGCAGAAGAAGACATGAAAAGATACAAAGCACTCAGCAAAGCAATGTTCTTTACCAATATTCTTCTCTGCATTACATTTACGAGAGCACTGGGAATGAAAGTGAAGTCCAATTTTTGTTCAACGTTTTACCAGGAAGATGAGCAGAAAAGAAGAATGTCAACCTATACTCACCATGACTTACTTCACAGGACACGGTTCTATGGACTAGCTATACAGTTTGGTGACTTGGAAGTAAGATTACAAAATTGTGCTATATTGATATACGTTTCTCTCAGCTTCTCCTGGTAAGATTCAGGGTGGAGGCACAAAGCTAAGAAGGTCAGTGCAGATTTCCTTATCCTTGGCTACAGATTCTACCTGGATAATCCCCAGACATATCCAAGCCCTGGAGTCTTTGTCCAGATAAACAATACAGAAAATTAAAGGAAACAATTATATACAGGGTGCCAATCCATAGCTGGCCAAATATGCATATGTACACACACACAAGGGCACTTTAAAGCCACATATTTACCTAAAACATGTGTTTGCTGCACACAGACATAGGGAGAACATGCAAACCAGGGCTGTTTCGAGCTGTAAGGTAAGAGCAGTAACCTCTGAGTCGCATACAACTTAAGCTAGTATATTAGATAGGATACATGCTACTAATACCATTATACAAAATAAACACTCATTGACAAAAAAAAAAGTCTCACCCAGTCACTTAACAGCAAAACTTGGCGTGCCATTCTGTGGCATACAGATATGTAAATGATTACAAGTGTAGCCTGATTACACCGGGCTTTGCCGCAAGTGGGCATAAACTTTCTTCCCCTGTGGTTCTCAGAGGCTATTTCTGGGTACCTCTTGGTGAGATATCGTTGACTGCTGGATATGGCTCTATGAAAACATTTTGCCCAGTTGACATACTTTGAGTGGGGGGGGCATCAGTACACGGAGTAAAGCAGGATAATCGTTTCAACAAATGACTTGCCATGTAGGCCATTCTGACCTAGCTGTTAGGAGGAGTTGGGAGTAGTGGTTTTGTAAGGGGGCACACGCATATGGTGAACAGACTCTGAACAGCCCATTTGGATCATTTGGTCCACCAGAAAGCACAAACAGCTTCATTGTCCACCATCCGGACTCAAGTGGCACCTTCACCACACAATGAAAAAAATTGTTGTCACAGCACCCATTAAGTGTCCAGCCTTCAGCAGCCAGACACAGTAACCTTACTTTCCAGGTGTCTTGGAAGAAAAATGTGGACTGCTACGGGCTGGAATAGTATTGACTCCAGGTTCTGGAGTGACGAATCCAGGTTCTGTTTCGGATTTGACGATGGTCAGGTTCCAGAACTGATGCCTCACGATGAGCGCTTTTATCCTGGCTTTGCTGTGTAGTGACACAATGCCCCAGCTGCTGGTGTGATAATCTGAGGAGCCATTACATACATCAGTAGGTCACGCCTAGTAGTGATACAAGGCTTACTAAACAAACAGTGATATTTGCAAGACCTCCTTCGGCTACATGTTAACTTTCATGGTAGGACTTCCAACTGGCAGGACAATCCTCGCCCACACACAGCAGGGTTTTCCAATAATGTCGTCACCAGATTTAAACAATTACTTGGTCTGTCCAGTCGCCAGATTGAGCAACCAATGGGACCATAACACTAATAAATGATCACTGGGATGCCAGTATGACTGTGCAGGAGTTGAAGGAGCAAAAGCCGCAACATCAGTGGACTAATAAGAAACAATAAAGAACCTGTATGCCTTCAGCCCAAACATATCTCATCTTGCATCCAGACCAGAAGTGACCCAACAAGGTACTAAAGCCTTGATTCATTTGTACAGTTTTCTCACTAAAATTGTAATCATTCACGTATATCACCATCACATTCACATTGATGATCAAATGTCAACACAATAAATCTTTCCAAAAACGGCATTACAAAAGCTACAGTTTTTTAATCCAAAAGAGCCAAATGATTTGCTTTTAGTAGCTGAAGTTGAGGTCATTTTTTTTACAGAAAGGGCAGCGTTCTGTTGAAAAACTAAAAGCCAAAAATGTTATGTCAGTACCTTGTCTAGACACACTTGCAAGGACCAAATGATAGGAAAACCTGGAATTTTGACTGGAATTGAACTTACCAAATAGCATTACATGCACCACACCCTAAAAATATTTCTATATTCTATATATCTATATAACCAGTAAACCATGTATGACTTATTTCACATAAATGGGCGAAAACAAGTTGTGAAGGAACCTTGCAACCTTGCATTTTGAATAACAAAAACAAGCATCTGAACCTCTTCACCTGGAAGTTATTTTATCTTTGCTGTACATGAACAGGCAGGGACAGTACAGTAGGTCGGTGGGTAGCACCGCTGCCTCACAGCAAGAAGGTCCCGGGTTCGATCCCAGGGTGGAGCGGCCTGGGTCCTTTCTGTGTCTATGTGGGTTTACTCTGGGTACTCCGGTTTCATGCTTGTTAGGTTAACTAAAAGTGGCCCTTAGTGTGTGTGTGTGTGTGTGTGTGCGCGCGCGTGTCCTTGCACCCAGAGTTGCCGGGTGGGCACTGGCTGGCCCGTGACCACTTGTGGAGTAAGCAGAAGATAATGAATGAATGAATAAACAGGTGGGACATTAAAAATGGAAAATCACAGGTGGTGTGTGAATTCAGGGAACAGAATATAACGATAAAGTAGCAAGGCATCTAATGATTTAGAAATGTGAGAAATATAATATGAGAGTTGAGCCTGACCTGCACAAACTTTAATAACGTAATAATCCCAGAAAGAAAATAACAATAACAGAGAAGTACTGTTATTGTTTTCTCAGTATTACTACAGAATACGAGTGAAAGAGAGAGATAAAGAGGAACATTATGAATTCTTCCTAAACATTTAGGACTAAATAATTTCCATAAAAAGCATTACAATGGTAAACGAAAGCACGAAGATATTATTTCTTATCGTTTATTTTTAAATTAGTTCTTAACTAACTACCAAACACATTATTATACACATTATACAATACACATTAAGTGCAGTTTTCTAATTGAAAAGGTTTTCAGTTTAATTCGCAGCTCACCTTCTAGTCAATCCAGGCGCCATGTTCAAAGAAATGAAACAACAGTTTTGATTGGTTATGGTTACGTGACGAAGAAACACCCCGTTCTGACCGGATTTTAAACAAATGCTAAATGATTTCGAGTTTATAATAATTAAATTAATCTTGGGGTCTCCCTAAGTAATGCACTGTGAAGTGGCCTAAATGTGGTCTAAAAATGTCTGTTCCACCAAATAACGATATGAGTATAATTACTTCATATAAAATAAAACTAATATGGTTTGAGTAGGCTACATTCACACTAGTAACAATGGTTTAATGCCTTAATTTCTCTCAGTTTAATAAAATTCAGAACCCATAGTGATTTTAAAGAGCTTATCTGTTTTACTATTAATAGTAAAAACTAACTTGCTGTAAAATCCAGGTGTTTTTCTGTATTTATAAAAAGGGGTGTTGCTCTTTATAAATCTAGTTTTTGTACGTAAATCTATTGCTTTAAAACGAAATATTTTAAGAATAGGCATATGTGACAGTGAAATGGACAAAATTAAGAACAGAATGGGCTTGGGTTCAGGCAAAGTTTTCTTTTTATTTTATGACCCTAAACTGTCACCAAGAGGGAAATAAACTTTGAATAAACTTAAAAATCGACTGTACTGCAATTGGATTACTATTTTCCGGACTTATTTTTTATAGGGCATAAGAAATGTGTATTTACTTCAGCGCGTGTCACCTGCTTCCTTATTTTCTTAGTATGTTGTACGTCTTGCAAGACAGGAGCGCGAACGTGGTGTTCTACGGTCAAACAGCGCCCCCTATTGCTAATATCGAGTTCAGCTAAGATTAGAGTAGATTGACGGTCAAAATACTATTTGGTTATGACATTTATTCACTTGGATTTTCCTGAGCTGTTGTAGTTCCTTAAACCGATATAACTTACACAAACATACAAACAAAAAGAACATTGTTAATTTACCTCTCACCTAGGACAAGCTTAGTTTTATGAACCTCTACTAATTGGTTGGTTTGTGTATTCCAAAAGAAAATTGTAGGTTTCATTCAAAAAGAAGTTGTATACATTTACCTACATGTACATCTTTAACAAACATACGTTCATTCTTTATTTTCATACCCGCTTAATCTAATGCAGGGTTGCCAACCTAACCAGCAGCATATAGCACAAGGTGTGAAACAATCGCAGACATTGGTGCCAATGACACTTTAGAGACACCAATTGGCCTAATAGACATATGTGGGCAAAAACTATAGTAACTGGAGGAAACACACAAAACACAGGGAGAGCATGCAAACTCAAAATCTGTAGAAGAAAGCAGGGACTGTGGTGGCCTGGTGGTTAAGGTCCTGGACAGTGCATAATAATAAAGAAATAAAACAAGAAATATAAAAATCCATAGAAACTGTAGTCTCAGATATTTGTTGCATTAGTCTTAGTAGTAATGTGCATTTACTAAAATCAGCTGCTGTATTTACTTTATGATAAAGAAGTACACTGATTTGAGTATTAGAAAAGGCCACATAACATTGTATTTTGTAAATGTTCAATTTAGATTGAATATTGTTAACAATATTTGCTTTATTACTTTGAGGGAACTCTCTAAAATGATAGTCTATATAATCTAACCGTGCACTCGTTAATTATTCATACCCGATTAAACTGGCTTCAGTGAGCCGGGGTCTAACTGGCAGCACTGGGTGCAAGGCAGGAACCAATCTTAGACAGGATGGCAGTCCTTCACAGGGCCCATGCACACTCACACACTCACGCTTGGACACTTTAGAAAGTTAACTAAGTAACTACCAGTTATTCACCTGCTTTATGTCTTTGGGATGTGAAAGGGGAATTGTGAGTGCAACATGCCAAATAATATAATGGACTATGGACCAGAAAGGTCTAGGGTTCAAATCCCACCTCTGCCACTGTTGTACACCTAATTTAATTCAAGCAGACTGAAGAAAAGTTTCTAAAGAAAGAAAGTATAACACATTTCTTCTTAAGGCTGCTGACCTCACTAGAATTTTCAAAAAGGCATCAGTGGTGACAAACAACTTCACATGAAAATGGAAACAAAACCTAAATGTTACTATACTGGCATTACTTTAACAAATACTGTATATAATGACGGTTGACTCACCTTTGCTAACCTTGTCATCTGTCATCTGTGCACATTATTATGAAGACAAACATTGTTTATGCTGCACAGCACCAGGGGCAGATCAGGGCTATTGTAGTGGAGTCAAAAGTGGGACTGGGTTACCAGGGTCCCAAGTGGAGGTAGGGTCCTTAAGCAGTCTGCGATTTTCCTTATTGATATATTTATTTTGATATTATTTAAATATCATAATGAATGTTGCTAACCAATTTAAATGTAATGGTTTGGGAAAATAAATTGGTGGGTTGATGGATTTAATTGTGTGTCTGAGCCAGTGGTCTGCTGGTCTTTCAACACTTTCATTGCCAGCTTGCATTATGCAATGTATTTACAGTATATGTCACTCTATCGTACCAAGCAGGCGTCTTTTTCAAGGACTTGATAAGTGTCCTCTTAATGGCCAGAAGAGCTAGGCTGCTTAGACGGCCATGGTTGAATGTGTTGTGGGTGTACGACTTAAGTCTTTTTAAACAGGACAAAAACCTTACTACACCTGCAGATGTAGATCCAATTGTTGATCCTGGACAGAGACCATCACAGTGGTCATCAAAAATGCTCAGTATTGGCTACACTTCCTGAGAGTCCTTAGGAAGTACAACCTGAACTCCAACTAAACTTTTATCACTCGTCCATTGACAGCTTGCTGACGTACTGTATCACAGTATGGAACGGCAGATGCACCGTGGCAGACAGGGACAGGCTTCAGAGAGTAATCAAGGCAGCACAGAAGATCATTGGCTGCCTCTCCCCTCCCTGATGGATATTTACCGCTCGTGCTGCCTCAGCAGAGCAAAAAACATCATCAAGGAAAGCTGTCCCATCCTGGCTTTGAACTGTTTGACCTGTTGCCCTCAAAGAAGCGATATAGGTGCATCAGGACATTTACATTTACGTTATTTAGCAGACGCCCATATCCACAGTGACTCACAATTTACACAGTCTTAAAATCCAGGCAACTGTGGGTTAAGGGCTTTGCTCAAGGACCCAACTGTGGCAGATTGGCAGAGGTGGGATTTGAACCCTGGAGCTTCTGGTTCATAGTCCAGTGTCTTACCCACTAGGTCACCTATACATATAATTCATAGGAATTATATACTGTGCATATATCTGTATAAGATATCATATACAACATCTTAACTTGTGTTATAGTGTTATAGTTCCTATAGTTTCCTCATTTAAATACCAAGAAATTGGTTCTAGTTTGTCTTTAGACTTCAGTTGCAAAATCCACAATGAGACTCCCAACAATGAAATAGCTCTCAATCAAAACGGGATTCAGTCTATCGACTGATCCTCCTAACATCATGCGTAACTGCAGCATCCAGGTGAGCCGAGGACAGCCCACAGTTCCATTCAATCCAAAAGATGCTGAGCATCTGGGGGCGGGACAAAATCGTGGCATTTATCCAATGAACTGTTCCATTCAGCCCCATTAAAGTGAATGGAAGCTCAGCTTCAGCTTCCATTGACCATAGACCATATAAGAAAATGATTTCTAGAAATCAATGGCATTGATGCTTCAGGAATGTATGAGCAGTCAACAAAATCAGTTAATTTGTGATAAGTAGCTGATTCTAAACAAAGCTAACACAACTGTATATATTTGACCACTGATTTTTTGACATTTAGAGGAAGCTAAGCTTCGCTTGAAATCACAGCTGGCACCCTCACCCCTTGTATGAAATGGTTTAGTCCACTGTTCTCCACTGTTTTTTTTTTAGTCTACACTAAATGAACTTCTAATATAACGCTTCAATACCACCATGATAGTCAGTGCTAGAAAAATTAGAAATAACATGATACCATATTTGGAATGTGTACAGTTTCATTCTACCTCAAAAAAAACATTTCATTAGGTGAATGAATGAGTGAGTAAGTGTGTGTTTGATCTCTTGTGATAGACTTTACATTGGCAGGGTGAGGAATTTGTCACCCCCCCCGAGTATATCTACTGCTTTACTGGATCAAGTGCAGCCAGCTGAGGTGATTTGGGCATCTCATATGGATGTGGGGCAGACCCAGATCCTGATGGAACGATTATATCTCAAACCTAGTTTGAGGTGAGGGAATCTGTGGCCGTAGACAGAGAAAACTGGGCTGACCTTCTCAGCCTGTTGTCATGGCAACCCTTGCAAGAAAGATGAATGGAAACTGTGACTGAGAGTGATACCAAGTCTTAACTTTTTCAGTACATTTGATAACACATCAGAGAAATGGAGGAAGCAATGAAACTTTTAATGATCATGTGAATGTCTAAAAGAATGTTCTGTCTAAGGCAACATTTGTTTGTTTCACAAGTGGTATTTCTCATGCTGCAAGACATGCTGTTTGTGGTACCCACTTTTATCATTGTTTGTCAACTGAAAACTTTTGCAGTTTGACAGATGCATGTCTAGAGGTGCAGTTGTTGGTATAAAATAGAAGAGGATACAACACCTTGTGGTGCTCTTGACATTAAGGACTGACATATTGAGAAACTCGGACACTGCTTTTGGTCAGTGAAGAAGCTGAAGATCTATTTCCTGTTTGGCATTCATGCGAATAGGTTTTCTCAGTAATATAAAATAACAACAATAGATAATAATAGGCAACACTGTGGTCGGTGGCTAGCACCGCCACAGCAATAAGGTCCCGGGTTCAATCCCAGGTTGGAGGTCTTTTCTGTGTTGAGTCTGCATGTCCTCCCTGTGTCTGTGTGGGTGTACTCCAGGTGCTCTGGTTTTCCCCCACAGTCCAAAGACTGTGTGCCCTTTAGTATGTGACTTTGTGCGTGACTGTGTGTCTGTGGATTGACGCCCAGTCTAGGGTTGTTCCTGCCCTTGAGCCCAGAGTTGCTAGGTGTGCATAATAATAATAATAATAATAATAATAATAATAATAATAATAATAATAATAATAATAGATACGGTTTGAGCTCAAATAAATGAACAGGATTCTTCCTTATTACCTTCTAAGGTCCAGATATTGTAGGTCCACATTCTATGCGGGTCAGGTTGAGGAAAAGTAATAGACATCAGGGGTCATTCAAGATTCTTGAAGTATTTCCTAAGAGTATCTCCTAGCGTTGACATTCTATTTGAAATATTTCCCTGTTAAAGTTCGATTAGAGTAAATATAACATATATTTCTAAATCTTAAACCCCAAGAGCTCCTACGGTGAAAGGTTGTTAAGAGTAAGGGGAGGACATTTAGGAGGCTTAGGAGTTATCTTAAGCAGAGGAGAAAAATGCTCTCCAAACCCAGTGAGTTAATCAAACTCTAAGATTAGATTGCGCCGGAATAATGTTTGTGGTTGACCTTATTAGAGGTGCGCTCACATCTCCTACCCAGTGCAACAATGGTCTAATGGCTGTAACGAACGAACGAAGCAACCTCACCAGTTAAATAGATTATACACGGCAGCATTATACCTGAAAAGAGCCTAATTTTCTTCAGATTGTAAGCTACATAATAGATTAAGAGGATACAAAAATTACCACAGTGGTAAATACACTTTTAATACAATAAAACAAATAAGCGTGTGTGTAAAATTAGTGTAAAATTTTATACAAATAGCCAAACACCTCCATAGGCTATATAGTATTTTCCTAATTAAGAGTGTGCTTGTGCGCTTGTGTGTGTGAACCTGAAAGATTATCTTTATTAGGAACAGGAACAATAATTGAAACTCAAAAGAAGCCTAAAGCAATGAAGACATCTGTAAAAAAATGGGTGCAAGTTAACTAGCACAATTGTTTAAAGTGGAGGGCGGAATCCGGTCGGGTTCAGCTGCTTTTTTTTTTTTTTACAGTTCTGCTCTTTGAATAGATTCACATGCTAGCACATTTTGCTGCTTTATTTGGAGGGTGTTAGAAAAGCTTTTTAGAAGGTGTGAAGTCTGTGAGGATGAATTGGATTGGGTAACAATTGGCATTCCTGATGATGTGCACTTGATGCCTGAGGTGTAAAACTGCCGGCAACATTTCCATTGATTGTCAGTTATGCTTCAAATCTGTTGTAAAACATGTTGTGCCTGCCTGATACAGCTTGATCAGCCCCTGTTCAGAGAGTTTCTATTGTAATTGATTACAGCTCAGAAATCTCAGAAATGTCTTTGAATGCCTTTAACTGTCTGGATGAGTAGATTGACAGTGGGACATCACACACCAGCATTCCTTGCAGAACTCGGAATGCAATAATGGCAAAACCTGGTTCAATTCCAAATTCAAACAGGTATGAAGGTCTAAAAGAGAAAGCAGAACAGCAGATACTGTTCACTGTACCTCCTAGCAAAAGGAAATATTGGAATGTACCTAATAAAGGGACTTATTTTAGATAGGTATGTTCATTTAGTTTCTTTCCATTATTTGACTTCTTTACATTACATTACATGTTTAGATTATCCAACTGCCAGAAACGAGAGCAGCTGACCATTTAAATGGACAAAACCTTTTTTCTGTCCTGCTTCCATGCAGAAATTGGACAGAGTGACAAAACCTATGGTTTGGTATTACATTTATGGGTCATTTCCAAGTTAAAAGAGTAATTAGACACAATACATTATGTAAATACACTGCTCACAAAACTTACAAGTTACACCCAAGTTAATACACCCAAGTTTGTGGCACTTCCAGTTTAACATGCTTCTGTTCACCCCATGAATATATCACTTGCTATTCAATCATGATAACTGATTTGGCATCTCATTTGTGTAACAAATTTACTTTTCCCTTGCTTTTTCTGATTATCTTGTTTAATGAAGTGAAATCAAATGCTCCGTTTTTTAATTGCTTCGTATTCGTTTTGAAATATCATCTCATTTTTGTGAGCAATACTTGAGGACATATACTTCAACTTGAATTTAGATTACACAATCATATGAACTTTAAGTATACTTTACTTTGTAAGGGTGTTGGTGCAAGCATGTAGTAAATGTTCTTTGTCTTATCACACAGTTGTTGAAACGTATATCCGTTCTGCAATTGCAATTTTGGTGAAAAACACAATGGCTGGGATTCAGAGCTTCAAAACCTTTGCTAGCACCTCTGCTGATCGTAAGTACGGTCGTGGTAAGTAAACCCTGGCAGCGGGAAAAGGTCTGAACGATTGGTGACCTACCATCATGACTTATAAGGCAGCAGTTTGGTAAGAAAGCTAATCTACAAAAAGCAAGGCAGCATGGCCCTTCGTTAGGAAATGGGAAACACCAGCATTAGACCTAAACCATTGATCACAGGCAAAGTGATAACGCAAAAATAGATTGACCTTTAAACTGATCGATGAAGGAGGGCTGTCCCATGTTTCATTCCGCTGCACACAATCAAGGAACTTGTCTTCATTAATAAAAGTCTATTAAGGTGTGGAGAGCAAAAGGGCACGTCATTAGTGCAACATCTTTTTAAATTCAGTTTAATTTTTCTTCTCTTGTTACAAGTTTGCATGGTTCCAGCAGACCGGAGAGGTCGCAGGTTCCATTTATAATTAGTGAATCAACACACCAGCAGAGGGCAGTGTTAGCTTACTAATTTTTATAAATATCCTGAATTATATTTTTAACCCGCTTTTATTATTAAAGCTTACGCTGTGGTACAGTGTGGTACAATTTGAAATTCTTCAAACCTTTCACTTTTGTCACAGTTTGTTATGCAGCGGCCTTGTGTTATAATGATTATAATGATAATAGTAATCATAATCATAATCATAATAATTCACAGCATTCCCCCATAATTCTGTACGCAGTACCCCATAATGACTTAAACTACATAGAGACTAAAATAAATGTAAAATATTGCATTGGCATAAGTATTTACACCTTTAGACTATACTTATGTGAAACACATTTGGCAGCCTCCTTCTTGGCTTTGATTCCACAAGGTTTACACACCTGGATTTGGGGATTTTTGGAGGCTTCCTCTCTACAGACCTTCTACAGCTCTATCAGACTGGAGGTGACCACTGGTCAACTTTCCTACCAAGGCCCCTTCTCCCCTAATTAGATGCGTGGTTGAGTCAACTCTAGGAACAGTCCTGGTTGTTCCTGACTTCTTCCATTGAAGAATTTAGGATCCACTTTGTAAAATGTTTTGTAGTCTTCTCCAGATCTGTGCCTTCACATCTTCACACCTCTTTTCTCTGAGCTCTGCAGGCAGTTCTTTCCTCATGATGGCTCAGTTTTTGCTATGATGCATTGGTAACTGTGAGACTGTGAGAATCAAGGTGTAGCAACATCTCAAAGACAATTAGGAGAAATTGGAGGCCTCAACCTTTTTGTGTGCCTATTTACAGGTTCAGAAACTTTCAAAATCTTTTATGGTAACACCGTTCATTTCCTGCTGTAATTGTGATAATTCCATAAAACAACACAGGTTACGTCAATAACACTGGATCCACACTGAATTTACTATTGTTAGATACCTTTATTGGACTGATTAATGCAGTTTTGCAATTTACATGAAGGCACGTGATCAATCAGCAACCTCAATCTCATCCCAGCACCGCAGAGCTCTCAGTGCCAAAACCGACATGCACTGCTCTTTAAAATGGGGCCTGATACCTGTCATCATAATACACAGACATATGCTGCCTAAATTAATATGCAGCTAGGCATTTAGTTCTTATCCAAAGCCTCTTACACCTGATACAGTTTTACAATCCAAGAAATTGGTTTAAGGGTCTTGCTCAAGGACCCAAGAGTGGCAGTTTAGCAGAGCTAGAACCTTCTGCCAAACACAAAATGTTCCTATTCTCTCTACGATTGGATGTCACCAAGAGTACATCGTGCACTGCTGAAGTGGGTAATAAAATTAACCTATAAATGAGCTACACTACACTTGTGAAACAATGTTCTGAGGACAAATGAGAGAACCTTTTTCCTCCAACGCTAAGTTAGAAAAAAAAAGTGAATTGAACACTAGAACTTTCCAACTGTGAAGCATGGAGGTTTGGCTCTGATTTAGAGCTTCATGGCCTATAAAGCTGGCAATCAACGAGAAAACAATGAATCCAAGCATGTATCAGAGAATAAAAGTGAAAAAGATTGAGAAGTAGTGGTCCATTACCTGAAGCGGAAAAACTGAATGATGCAACCTAAATGAATTCAGTGACCCAAATGCATGAGTAAGTCAAGAACAGAATGTTTCTTATAAAACGGCCAAGTCCAGGCTTTAAATCAGTTGAGATACTCTGGTATGAGGAGACTTTTCATGTGAGAAATCCCCAAGTGGTTTGAGAAACGTGCTTGCTATTGTGCAAGACATATCAGCTGCTACAGAGAATATTATTGCTGCTTAAAGATGCTGTTCTTGTTCTAAAACACAAGGATTATCTATTCTGTTATCTATTCCAGCATAGTCTATGACTGATAAATCATTGCTAAAAGTAGAATCAATTGTGTGTTATTAGATTTAACTGTTCATAAAAAGATTTCTCACCATAATTTGGCAAATGCTCTTCGCCGGATATCCCACACGTGGGTACCACATTTCACCTCGTTCATGCCGCTGTAATATGAACGGCTTCCAGTCCCTTCAGGTAATTCCAGTAGTCTCATCTGTCTTTTCCTCTAGGGTCACTCACTTGTCTTTCAGCAGAGGGGCTTCTCAGTGAGCTTTGGCCCCCAGGTTCCAACCACAGCTGTGAACAGGTAACCCCCTTAGGGTCTGGATTGGTGCGTTCCAGTGCCCGCAGCCCACCCAGGTGGAATCAACTTTCGCGTATTAGGTTAGGGTCCCGCAGCCGTCTTTCGCACTTAGTGTCAGATCTTATCAGCAGGGAGCAATGATGGACAGCACACCTGGGCTTCAGGCCTGGGAATGAAATGCTGCTCAGGAATGTCAGGTACCACACGCATGCAAGGTGCATAAAAGAAGATGGATACAATGATCTGTCTTCATTTATTAAATGTACCTATAATTTGTCATTTATCATGTATCCTTAACATTGGTCACGTCTCAGAAGCTCTTATCTAGAGTGACTGATGCAGTTTTACAGCCCAAGCAATTTGCAAGTTAAAAGCCTTACTCAGGGGCCCATATGTGGTAGCCTGACAGAGGTGGGGTTGGAACTCTGAGCATTCAGGTTCAGAGTCCAGTTTACTTTAACCACTTCCCCATAAAAAGACTTAATTTAACTACAACATGAATTGCAAACTAACTGTAGGAGCCATAGTCTTTTTGGCTTGAATCCAGGGAATAGCAGTTCCTGAGAACCTTGAATTTACTCTGGGCTGAGCTTGTAGTGTAATGGTCAGGTGATGCAGTTCTAGTTTCTTTTTCTGGAAGCATTTTACCCGAGCTTAATAAATCCCTCCTCTCAGCCCATGACCTCATTGAGAATAAACAAGGTTATTGCCGTGACCCCAACCAGAACTGAAGACTAGAAGATTACTGAAGTAGCAAACTATAGCTTTTCCTAGCACAAACTAAACCCAAATTTGACTGTCAGACTGAAAAACAAAAAAAAAGTACACATTACCACTGCTCTGAAGTCCAGTGCTGTTTTGGTTTTAACAACTCCAGCTGATAAAGTGGTTAAAGTCAAAGTCAATGTCAAAGTCAAGTGTATTTATATACTGCTTTTTACAATGGTGCAAAGCAGCTTTACAATATTACATTATCTTAAAAGGTCAACTCCAACTACAGAAAACCTAGAGCAACAGTGGAAAGGAAAAACTCTAATATAGGAACTTGAAACTTGAATATAGGAGGAAAAAACCTTGGAAGGACCAAGACTCAAAAAGGGACGCATCCTTCTTGGCAAGCCTAGATGTTAACTGAAATAATTCAGTTGTAGTAATAGTACAATTGCTTAAATAATACAATTTAAATTATTAATGAGATGTAAATTAGCAAGAAAATTCAAAATAAATATAGAAAAAGATCTAGAATAATGCTTGATTACTGAGGATCCATGAGGCACCGATCAGACATATTTATTTTGCTGATGTTGTTCTAGAGGAATTCTGTATATTTGAGTTTGTGTGGTCTACCGTTTCATGTCTGAGCTGTTTCTGCTTCTATACATTCCCACTCCACAATAACAGTGCTTAGAGCTCATCCGGGTATCTATAATGTGGCACAAATTTGACAAATGGATTGCCTTGTTGGAGAGGTGGTATGGTACACCAGTTGCAAATTACTGAGCTTTTCAGCATGACTCATTCCACTGCCAGTGTTTGTCTATAGAGATTGCATGACTATATGCTTGACTGCACCTGTTAGCAATGATTGCAGCAGTAACATCCGAATCCAGTATTTTTGGCCAAGTATTGTAAACGGCTCTTTCACCTGATACAAACACTTTCTGTGAGTTTTATCCCGCCTATGTACTTGCACTTTCCTCTGATTTAGTCCCGTTAAGCTGAGTTAATAAAACAGAATGGCAGCATATCAGTATTTTTTATTAATCAATCTATACTTCTATATTGATAAATCTATAGAGTTTGGACCAGCAGTGTTGCCTATGCAGTGTTAAAATGAAATACATTGTGTGCTACCAGGATATTAAAATCTATTTCATATGAGAACTTGTCAGAGAGCTAAAACATGTTTTGGCTCCGTTTTAAACAATGTGCTGTTGAATAATATGAGTAAAATATGAACATTTTTACTTTTCACCAGGGATTGTAATAAAAAATACAGTTCTTGGGAGTGTACCGAGACTTTTGGACCCTGCTTTACATAAGGCTGAAACTGGGATTACATAAGGGATTTATATCAGGATGTGTACTGATCGACCTTCCACTCTCTCTCTTATTCTCTCTCTATCTTTCTCTTTCTTTCTTTCTCTCTCTCTCTCTCTCTCTCTCTCTCTCACACACACACACACAGACTCTAGTTTCTGAGTGCAAAATACCAGAGGCACAGTATGTGTGTGTGTTTGCTGAGAGTGTAATGGCAATTTGTCAGACATGAGGGAACGCCTTAGGGCCAGAAAGCAGAGTCAGAGTGAAGAGAGCAAATGTGTGTCTTCATTTAACCAACAACTCACTGTCACTGTCGACAAATCTAAATACATTTAGTGAAAGACATACATCTACAGTAAGAGGATCATTCAGTGGCTGCTTTGTTGAGTACATCTACCTTGTACTGATACTGACTGGTCATTTTTCATGTACACCTACCATATAGGTGCATTTTGTAAATACAATGTACAGTTAATAATGGCAGGCCATCTGGTGCTATGAGCAGATTGTCAGTTTTTACCTCATCTATCAATGAGAGAGCTCAATGAGGTAAGAGCAGATATTATTTGGGTGGTTGCCCATGCTCAATGCAATAGTGACATTGACATGGTAGCACCCATCCAAGAGTCTTAAGGGGAGCTGGGAGTTGTATATATATAAATATGACTGATTTACTGAGAATGGTCTGGCAATGTAGTCAATAGTGTCATGAAGTTAAGGCTGAGCAATGGATTTGAATTAGAGGGGAATTAACATGTAATGTCTACCACAAAAAGTTATTTCTCTCTCATTCTTAAAGGTGGAAGATGGAAATTAATGTTATTGTACACGGGCACGTAAAGCTACGGGCAGTGACAAGTCTTTGTAAGTCTAAATAAAGGGCACCTGGTAAATGCTGCAGCAAAGCAAATGCACCCAATTTATTCCCTACTTATCCTGGTAATTGTCAGAGGGATCCAGAGCGTGTCCAGAGCTTATCCTAAAACTTATTGGGTGCAGGCAGAGTTACACTCTGGACAGGATGCCAGTCGATTGCAGTGCTCCATAACCACATGTCCCAACCTTCATGTTGTAAGCGCAGCTCTGGTTTTGAACCCAGTCCATCGGGAACTGTTTACAGCAGCTGGCTCTAACCTCTGAGCCACAGATCTCACTGTAAATGTATATACATTGCTCAAAAACATTAGGGGATTATTTTAAAATGAACATGAAGTAATTAAAAAGAAGCATTTGACTTTATTTCATTAACCAAGATCATCAGAAAAGCAAATGAAAAGTCAAAGAAAGTTGTTGGGTTATGCAAATGAGATGTAAACTCAATTATCGTGACTGAGTAGCAAGTGATATATTCATAGAAGTGCCCCACATTGACAGTTCAGTAGGGTGTATGGTCACCCAAGAGTTCCAAAACACACTGACAGTGATGGGGCATGGACAGGATCAGATTGTCTATCATTTCTAGTGGGATCCTCTTTGTATTCTATTAGAAATAGCCCCTATTTTTTTGTGAGCTGTGCATAAGGCACTCTGACGTGTTTGCAATCAAATACATATTATATCAGTATAGGTAACTCTGCAAAATCTCCCATTGCCACACAGAGCACGCCAAGCATTAAAGACAGCTTTGTCAACTTTGCACCCAAGACCAAACTGGATTATGATTTGTTGGAGTGGTAACGTTTCCACAGACAACATCAGGTAGAGGAGCATTTCAATTCCCACCTCTGCCAAGTTACCACTGTTGGGTCCTTGAGAAAGGCAGTTGCTGTAATAGTAAGGCTGAATCAATTGTCAGTCGCTCTGGATAAGTGTCTGCTAAGTGAATAAATTAATAAATAAATAAATCTCATCAAGAAATTTGGCTGTGGTGTTACATGACCTGTATTTGTATACCCAAGGAATATTTTTGTGACATAAGCTAGTTATAAGCTAAGTTATAAACATGGGTTTTCAACAGATATATGGCAAAGATATTTGTCCTTCAAAATGTATTAAGTATTAAGTATTAAGTGAGTACGCCAGTTTCCAAGGACAAGCATGTTAGGCTGATTGGAGTTCCTAAAGTGTGTGTGTGTTGGTGCATGGGTATGTGTGTTTTACCCTGTATTAACACCCTGTCTATGATTGGACCTGCCTTGCACCCTGTATCGCTGGCTGGGCACTGGCTTTCTGGCAAACCTGACCAAAGATTGAATAAAATAAAAAAGAAATAATTAATTTGTAAAGTAAGTCTACATCGCAATATTAATTAACAAACACTGTGTGGGGTCAAAAGTCTGAGACCACCGGTGAAAATGCTCTCAATCCTTGAGGAAGAATTCACTGTGCTTTGCAACATCTACTTAAAGACCAAAATTGTGAAGACATACTGATTATCATGGAATTTCCTCCACCTGGTCTAAAGCATTTACAATCAAAAGATGCTATTTGAATTACTGTGAAATCAAGCTGTTTTAAGATGAATCATCAGATTTTGGACATTGCACACCATTGCACGCTCTCATTCCAACATATGGGGAACCTATCAAATTAAAAAATATATATATTCAATTGAAACTATTCACTCAAACTGTTATGTTGATTGTTGGGTTTATAATGAAAAACATTGCATGACATTAGAGACTAATGCAAAATAGAAGCATTTTCACTGGTGGTCTCAGACTCCTGGCCCCCCACTGTATATCTGGTATAACTTATTATTTTGATAAACTACTGAAGAAATATACTCTTTAGAAACCACTTTAAAAGCGATTGTAGCATTTTCCCAGAGCGTAATGATGTAACCCTCCCTTTGCTGCTACAGTGTTATATGTGATTTACTTTTGGTCCTTCTAAAACTGTTTGGCTGTAAGCATATACCGTGATAATGCACCATGAAATTCCAAACCCAGAGAGATTTGTCTGAATTCCGTGTGTCACTTCAGGTCTTCAACAGGAGTGATTAATGTTTCATGGCGGCCTGGTGTAATTTAAATGCTGTCACTATGGTTCAGACTCTTTCTGTTGTAGAAAATTTCAGACTAAGGTGACAGTGCCTGAGGTATTTCCCTCTGTGGTCTCTCGCAATTGTGAAACCCAGGAGTGAGTCATTACATTAAGGCGGGCATATTTAGAGCGAGTATTTCAGATGTAAACATTTTTTTATGTTACAGCACTCTGTGCCAAGATACTTTACATTTACCTGATGTACTGACTTACCAGTATAAATCCAGACCCTTTATTTAATCATATAATCATGACATAATTTGATTTGTAAACATAAATTCTTAACTTTTTGCTGTATCCTGTTGAGAGTTGCAGAACCTTTCTAAGAAACATTAGCTGCTGGACAGGATGCCAGATATTGTGGGATATCAAATGCATACAGTGCTGTGCACTGTCTTAGGCCATCATTAGATTTGTTTCAGCCATGGTGTAATGACAACATATACATATTATCAATGACTAGACCCAATAATCAAACTTGGATTGGTAATCCTATTTCTTTAGTTTCTGTAAGCTTTAGCATATATTAGCCTTTTCACCCTGTACATAAGAAATGTTGGGCTTCTACCCTTCCTAAAATATCAAGTTCCTTCAGACTGTATATAGGTCAACTTGGTTTCACGATGAAACTATAGATGCTGCTTAAGTGAACCGGGAGGTCACACTAAATACTTGTCTCTATAACCTATCAAATCTTTTTTATTTTTAGATATTTTTTTAGTATTGCAATACGGTGTGCATACTGTTTTTTCTGCTTTTATTCTAATGAAAGGACTGAGAAATAAAAAGTCATTATACCATTGCTAAAACAGTGGTATATCTAATTTAATGGTGGCCTAAGACTTTTGTACAGCACTGTACACCTACAGGTAAGTTACAGAATCCATGTTCTGTCAGTTTTTTTGCAAGAGTACCAGAAACCAAGCATATACAGGAATAATTTGCAACCTAAACAAGGGAATTAAATCTGGGTTGGAGAGTTATGTGGAAACACTTAATGTAGGCAGTTTGTTCTTTGATTTATGTTGGAGCTACATGCCATTGATGTCTTAAAGACTTTGATATAAGCTGAGGTTACTCGGGCCAATGTACACTTACTTTACCTTTTACTATTCACATATCTGGTTCTGATCATTTGGTTTCATAACTTTCTTGATGGAACAATAGTTATCATATGAAGAAATGATTTATTTTTGTGATTTCTGCATCAACCAGGAGAGGGATTTGCTAGCGGGATGTGTTACCCTCAGGCAAAGAGGGAAGGACTGAAAGTGAGGACAAGCTTACATTGATAAATGTGATTAAACATGTGGGAGCGAGGACTGTACTGAAGGATGCTTGGTTTGTATAAGCATAATTAATGCAAAGGTAAAACGTAGAGCATCTGAGTCAGCCATGTCCCTTTCGGAATGTAGATATTGTGTATTTGCTCAAACCTCAAAGGCAAAAGTTCAGATGCCATTATAACTAAAGTATAACTAGAGGATCATGAATCCAGACGTCATGTCATAACCACACAAAAATGACTGCTATTAAGAGTTCATGAACGGTCCACGTAAATCAAAATGTGACTAGCAGACGTTGTTTTAGCAGAAACAGTGCCATCCATTTTTTGTGACATCATGTCAATTCTCTTCAGAAAATCTGTGCTTCCTAGCTGTCATAAACAGCATTAAAAAATCAAAAAATTTACGTCGAATTGTTCCCAGTGGCCACAAGAGTTTGGCCTGCTATTAAGGTATTATGATTTCACTATCCCACCCTGGATTTAGGTCCCAGATGTGCTTTCTGGCTGTGTCAGGCATCACACAGGTACAATTAGTTGTGCCTAAGGGAGCAGAGGTCAATAAGGCAACAGCAACAGTTTCAGGTCTAGTGATGAACTGTGCCCTGTCCGTTCCACGCAGATATGCTAGCTTTACATAGACAGGATGAGTTCCACAAGAAAAACTAGAGTGTAGTGTAATCATTATCATAGTAACTTCATTATTTAAGACCTTTAATGATGAGCCTGGTATTTTTGTTGATGTTTTTTTTACAAAATTATAAAGACATGCATTCAAACATCACTTCATTAAGTAAACTTTGTTTCCACATTTTATCAGTGTCCATTTTATCAGTTTCACTGTCCATATCAAAAGTTCTACAATTACCAACTGTAGTCAATTTCTCTACATACTTTGTTGAGTCCCCTGTACACTGTTCTCTTATTATCAGGACCCCCACAAAACCACTCCAGATCAGGTACTATTTGGCGTGGTGGATCATTCTGAACACTGCAGTGACACTGGCGTTGTGAAGGTGTGTTAGTGTGTAATTTCTGATATGATTGGATCAAAGAGCAGTGTTGCTGAACCACTCTATCATATTTCTCCACCTTGTAGATGTAAAGTCCGAGACAGCTGCTTATCTGTTGTTGCACAGTTTAGTTAGTCATGCTATAATCCTTTATTATTGCTTACAGTATGCTGCCTACAGGATGCTGGTGGCTGGACATTTTTGATTGGTGGACTAATTTCAGTCTGACACTGACACTGAGGTATTTAACTCTAGTAGCACTGCTTTGTCTGATCCACTCATACCAATGGCACACACTAACACACCAACACCACATCAGTGTCACTTCATGATGTGGTGCCAGTACAGCCAACACAGCACACCACCACCAAAAGTCAATATCACTACAGTGCTTAAAAAAAAAAAATAGTAGATGACTTGTGTTCCTAAAGAACAGAGTACTAGAAGAGAACAGAGTAAACATGGTCCACTGTCTGTTATGGCAGAACTTCTGAGTGCATCAATGTGGTAATTATAACTGATCATATGGATACTGATTGCAAAAGCAAGGATGTGTACATAATAAAGTAGCCAGTCTATCTATCTATCTATCTATCTATCTATCTATCTATCTATCTATCTATCTATCTAGAGAAAGAAAATGAGAAAATTAGAGAGAGAGAGAGAGAGAGAGAGAGAGAGAATCAGAGAGAGTCAGAGAGACAGAGAGAAAGGTCAGAGTAATCAGCGTATATTGAATATTGAATTGTGTCTGTGTAGGATTACAATGCTGCTTGTAAATGTGATATGTAGCCAGAAGTCACTTTCTCCAAGTGTAAAATAGCCTGAACCTGTAATTATGATTTAAAATGTTTTTGTCTGACGTATTATCCCTGGAACCTTTTCGGTGTAATAACACTGCGTACATTGTAGAGACAGAGGTCTCTAATTAGACGTCTCCTGGAACCCTTATTTGCCAGACATGTGTTTGGGCTTATATCAAGAATTTTGTTCAATGTGAAGGTGGAAGGCTATTGACTACATCAATATTCATTCAAATATCAAAATTAGTATCAGCTTTGTCTCACAGTATGCAATTAATGACAATTTGAGTAATGAAACTACTGTGCTACTGAATCAATGTATTCTGATGTCGATATCTTTCACACTGCAGACTGGGACAGGTAAGCAAACCCATGCTTTTAATAACTGGGAGAATCTCTTTTAACATCTTAAGACCAAAGGCTTCCCTGGGACAAACAGCTCAACTTTGTCTTGTCTACCCATAACATGTAATTCCAAAAGCATTGTAAAGCTCCCTGGTGGTCTTTGAACTTATATCTTAAATCTTTGAAAGCATAAACTCTATGAACATCTTTTGGAGAGCAGTGGTTTTCTCCTTGGTCTTCTTTTAGTAGCAGTTTTGTCTAGTACCTGTGTATTTGGTATGAATTTTGCAGGACTCCTAAAAAGAGTAGTAGCAGTAGGGCATTTTCTCCTGTTTTAGGTAACTTCAATCCCACCTCAATAACTGAAACACCAGAGTTTGGTCAAATGTATCACAAAGGTTCTCATTTGTATTCAAGCCACAACTGATACAGAACCCCCACCCCACCCCCCACACAAAAATATATTTGTGTGTTAGTCGTGTAGTAGGCATGTGTTGGCTATTATTATGACATGGATAAAGATCAGGTCACATTTTTGGACACAGTAACAATATGCAGAAATCTGTACTCAGGTTCACAAACATTATTGCAACAGTACTTAGCACTTTGATCTGGCCCTTCACAGTAATGTGTGTATCACACACATGCCATTTACCAGCAAAAAAGGGCACATGGTCGGATCAATCATTCATCTGCGACAAGCCAAAACAAACCACTTAACATGAGGACATTACCAGGACGTCCACCGAAAACCAGAAGTTCAGGTCTTCAGCCTTGTGTTTCAATAAGCCTGGCTTTGGTCCCAGCATTGTAATGTGGAACAAATGGAGACCATTAGCACAGCAGGCGGTGACATCTTGTATTATCCATGAGAGGAGATTTGGCTAGAGTCAGGCTCGCTGTGATGTCTGCTGTGCTCTGGACAGTGCATTGCGTAAGGACTTGACTTGGGCTGTGTAATGATTTGATCTTTCCTGCGATATTACACTCCATATCCAGGGACATTGATAATATCATGTTCCTAAATATTTAAGTTTGACATTACATTGTATTCGGTTTTTCCTTGTTAGTTTCCTCTCAAGGTCGTTGCAGTAGGGCTGTACTGGTAATGGGTTTAAAATTGATTCTCCTTGGCAACACACATCTTATTGAGTAAAATCAGGTTCATGGGCAGCTAGGCATTTAAGCTGTGAGCTGTTTTCTTGTTTTTCTCTTTAAAACATGTTGACACATGAAGCGTTGGCAAGCTCTGATTGTAGACTTTTTTTTTACCAGACCTGAATAAAATGCAACAACCAATAACGTTAGCCAATGTTTATTGTTAGAAACATGACAAATAGACAAAATATTGGATTATTGCAAAATGTGATGCCCTTATCCAGAGTTACCTAAAATTGATACAGTCTCACGATCCAAGCAGTTGTGGGTTAAGGGCCTTGCTCAGGGACCCAGCTGTGGCAAAGGTGGGATTTGAACCCTGGACATTCTGCTCCATAGTCCAGTACCTTAACCACTAGACTACCACAGTCCCAAACCTTTCACTTGATAAGCTAGCCACTAAATGCGACATGCATTTATGTCTTAGGCAGATATGTAAATGATTACAGGTCTCTGATTGCACACTGGGTCTTGCCGCAAGAGGTCACCCTACAAACCCTAAAGTCCCTAAAAGAAGATCTCAGATGTTACATTTGAGTAGTGTACCCCTTGGCGAGAGATCACTGACTGCTAGACATGCTTCTATGATGCACTCAAAGACATTTTGCCCAGTTGACAAACTTTGAGAGTATACGTTTACATTTACATTCACAACTTTTAGCAGATGGCCTTATCAAAAGTGCTTTGTATCCCTCCTAGTAGACCAAACTTATGATTAATACAAATAAGCAATAGCCTAAAAACACAATCCAACCAGAACTAGGAAGCTAGGATCTAGTTTAGGTAAAGTCAACAAACACACAAGTTAATAAAGGATTTTTATTTTGAGTTAAGTTTCATTATTTTCAGTCTTCACTTAAAGGTGAAACTGTGAGTGTTATTACACCTCTCACCACTTTATTCCACCATCTGGGCGTCAGGATGGAGAAGATTCTTGATGCTTGTCTTCCTTTTATCTTACGTGGACGATCTAGTCAAGTCAAGATTGTGTCTCTGAGGGTACGTGATACAGAGCGTTGTTTGATTAGAACCTTTAAAGAAGGTAGTATTGTTCAACTTTTGTGTATCTGATGCGAGCAGCTACAGTGAACGCAACAGTGGGGTGCCATAAGAAAAATTTGGTACATTGGAAAAACAGACGTGCAATATGCTAGCCCACCGCACACCGTATGATTGGCTGTGTCTAAAATTTGGGAGTCCCGTTAGAGGACTTTGCCCCAGAGTTGCAACGGCGACAGCTTCATCCAGGGCACAGCTACCCATCCAGGGCACAATTATACCTGCTAGTAAAGTAAAGCTGGTCAAAGTGAGTTCTAAAAACTATATCCAACTCCTTTATTACCTCGATTAGCCATTATTTTGCTCATACATTCAGTGTTTTATTTGTTTGTTTATAAATGCATTCATACCAAAGCAAAGGCGTAACTAATTGAGCAATCAGCATGTCTGTACACAGTGTAGCTTGTAATGACAACTTAATTGTTTCTTTAAGATGATAGTGAACCGATGTCAATGATCTGTTTGGAGCTTAATAAACCCACTGTTGGTTTTACATAAGCGCCATAATTGTGGTGTAAAAATCTCCTCGAGGTGTGAACGTTTGTCATCTCATTTCCACGTATTTTAAGGAAGCAACCAATCTCGGCGGTTCAGAACAGCGATGACATACCACCTCAAAGGATTACTGCCGCTGAAATGTTTCCACCGAGAAGTATTGAGATGTCAACACTTTGAAGTTTACATTAATGGATAATTACCTGCTTCGCTTTATCCCGTGCCAAGCCGTTGACACTACACGGCCCATTAAGTCATCCAGCTCCCTACCTTGTGTGAACAGCTGAAAGCCACATTGTGATAGATTCCCTAAAGGTAGACCGCCTAATCTTCTGTGATGTGCTCGCTTTCTTTTTGTTGTCTCGATCGGAGACTGTATGCGAAGGATGCCAGCTCCGAAGGGGCGACTGACGCAGGTGTTGACAGTCTGTCATGGTGTTTCAACATGTCCGTCCTCTACAAACCTCGCTGCTTCTCAGATTGTATAAACAAACCTACAGGTGTTTGGGTGGAACCCGTCTCTCAACTCCCACACATATGCCAAGTACATCATCCATCGTACTCTGGTTGCTGTTCTGTTCTTTTCTGCCGGATAGTAGTGAATTGCAGTCACAGTGAAAGTGTTCTGTCATATGTTTTTTTCTGGAGACATCAAACACAACCATGAAAATCAACTCCTAATATATCCCAGACCTTTCATTCGTTTACTGTTTTCAAGAAAAACCCATCAATTCGCCCTTGTTTGGGAGAAATTAACTGAATAAATTAATGCATATGTTAGGATCATAAAATCCAAATCACATTAAAGTTTTAAAAGTGTTCTTACATAGGACATGCTCACTGAAAAAAAGCTCATGCACAGTTTTAAAATTTTAATCTTACCTGTGTTGCATAAGAAAGTGAGTGACTGACTTACTAAAGTAATCAGCATTAAATTATGGACATTTTTTTTTGAATGTTTTTCTCACATATACCCAAAGTCCTTACTTATCGAAGACCACATGGTTAAATGTCAGGTAGCTACACAAATTATGCAGTTCATACAGAAAAGAGTATAGGAAATGCTTTGTAATTATGACGTATCTAGGTAAAAACCAAGGAATTCACATTAGACGCTTCTTGGAATTGTGATCATGATGGCCCAGCTTCCAACACAAAGCTATTGCGGGGGCGGCATAGCAAAACAAGTGAATGAGGCATGTCTGAGCAGAGTAAAAATGTAAGATATATAATGAATGTCACTTTTAACAATTCCCTGTAAAGGTGAGTTGAAACTTTATTTTTGTTTAAGAAGCTACAGGTTTGTGTGAATTACAATGTTTAAAATAAATTAGATTGGAGCTTAGAAGCAAAAGGCAGACATTCGTTTAAGAGGAGATTTTTTTATCTGTATAAACCTGAGATTTGGAGGAGAGAATCCTTCACAGTGAGCGAATACTAATGATAATATTCTTATCTCCAAAAGGGAGGGGGGCACTGGTCTAAGAGGTCCAATCGATTTTTCCATCTGTATAAATGCTGAGATTTGTGAGAGAGAATCCTTCACAGTGAGTGAATACTAATAAAAATACCATATGGCCCTAAAGTATCATTGCGACTTAAACCAAGTCAAATTTAATCAATTCAGTAATCTGCTCAAAAGCCTTCAGTGTTATTAAATATTTTCATCAGGTAGATATTTTCTGTTTTTACATAAACACACAAAATCATTCATTTTATTTTTTAAAGGATACGTTCTCATAATTATGACATTAATATAATGATTTTGAAATACTTTCTCATAAAAACAAAATGCTGTAAGATTTATGATATATTCTGTGGTGGCAATACATCTCCATACTAACCTTCCGACATATTACTGCATGTTCAGCTAATATTCTGTGTTAGCCAGTGAGGAGAACTGAAAAAAGCCCCAGACTTCAGGTATTTGACAAATATTGATTTTTTTTAAGCCACCACAATGGTGGCTTTAATGAAAACCCACAGGCTGCTGTTGGTTGAAAAGGTCTAATGGACAGGTACATCCACAGACAAACAGAATGTTTTTATTATTTATGAGTGGTCGGCATCCCAATAGAGGTGTCTCTCATTATTATTCCTAAGGGGAATCTTTTCTTTGCTTATCCTTTTCAGTGTCAAACTGAAAGGTCATCACTTTCATGCTTGTTTTGCCATTACATGTCAATACATGATCCATTGCGCTGTCTTCCAGTCAATAGACTCCTTCTAAAATTCCAGTTATGTTGCACAAAGATGGAACCCATCTGATCGCTGCACTGTAATTTTAGTTGGAACTAAACCTACCAAAATTAGAAATACCTATGCTCTCTTTGCAGTTTAAACTGGGAGCTCAATGAAAGGTACTTGTCAAATTTAGGTCATTTCAAATTTAGACCTCATCATTAACATATGGGTGCATTAGCATAAAGCAATTCCAAAAACACTACATTTATTCTTCTTTAACCATTCTTTGGTAGAGTGACTTACAGACAGATCTGTCCACAGACAGATATCTCAGCACATTCCTTGAAAATTTGCTAGTATATTTCAAAATGTATTGTTCCCTCAATGATGGCAAGACATCCTGGCCCAGATGTGGTAAAACAGGCCCAAAACCATGGTACTGCCACCACCAGGTTTCACATGGGATAAGGTTCTTATGCAGAAATGTAGTATCTAACTTTCTCCAGACATCCTGTCAACATCAAAGTCATATTTATTTTTATAGAGCTTTTTACAAAGAAGCATCTCATGTCTCGAAGCAGCTCTTAATTCTGTTTCTAATCCATCCACAAAACATTTGTTCAATTTAATTTAATTTAAATGTATTTAAATAGTGCTTTTTACAATGGAGTATTGTCTAAAAGCAGCTTTGCAATCTTATATTTTCTTAAAAGGCCGATCCCAAATTGAGGAAGCCTAGGGCGACAGTGAAAAGGAAAAACTACCTGAAAGTAGTAAGAAGAAACCTTAGGAGGACCCAAAAAGGGTACTCATTTGACTTGTCAACATGACTAGAGAATATATGTAATGCTGCCATGTAAGCCATTTTGAGAGAAGCCTTTAGTTGATAAAAAAGGTTATTGTGGGTTCCTTTGTAACTTTGTGGATTATTTCACACCTTGCTTTGTTGGTCGACCACTCTTAACAAGGGTAAAATAGGCTTGATCAGACTTTAATAGAGTCCTTATCTTTAAAAATATAATAGGATTCCCCCACATATGCAATTTGAATCATTTCGATTAAAAAACCTTAAGTCCAATTTCACCTTCAAATCAGATTGGGTTCACATGTTTTTGCCACTCATGGATATGTTATGTTAGATCATTTTTTGAAATAAATAAATAAAGAAGTGTACATTTTGGAC
Organism: Parotocinclus haroldoi; assembly: GCA_034779995.1. Taxonomy (NCBI): domain Eukaryota; kingdom Metazoa; phylum Chordata; class Actinopteri; order Siluriformes; family Loricariidae; genus Parotocinclus; species Parotocinclus haroldoi. The sequence goes on from JAUZST010002698.1 coordinate 36,203, forward strand.
TGTTGTAAAAATTTGGTAATATTTATGCAGAAATATGGAAAATTCAAATGGGTTCACTAACTTTTCAGCACCGCTGTACATTAATTAGCAGTTAGGTCAGAAAGATGAAGCGGCAAAATAATCAGGTTGTATGTTCTCATTATCATGGCGAACCTGTGAGCTAAGTGTTGCTTGGATATCGACACTACAACAGCTACTCGTTTGTCTTGGTGAAAGAACAGTGCCAAAGTAATCACATTCTGCCAATGGACACAGAACACAAATGTAAGAGCAGTTGAAGAAAATAGCCACAGTTGTTTGTGATTAGTTTTTTCACTTAACCTCTTCATATTTTGACTGTGGCATGAAATGGAAAGAATTTGTTATGATGCTGTTTTCTGATTTTGCAATCATATCCTTTGTTATCCCTAGAGGACATTGCAATTACACAGTAAAGCTGGCATCTGGTCTTGCACCATCTCGTACAAGAACTGACTACATTTAAAAGGGGATGAAATATGACTGTCTTTGCAGTGGCCAACCACAAACCATTGTTTTGCAATGAAGGATGTCTAACCAGTTAGGTTTCAGCCCTAAAGCTTCTGGTCAGTATTAGACATTTCACATCGAAGCATCCAAGTCTAAGATTGTCCTTACTGAAAACACTGTACCTTAATAATAATTCTGTTAGACAACATTGTTAATCAGCATGTCGACTTGATTCCCTTTAACAACTAACAACATGTCAACTGTTGTTGTCAGAGGTGACATGGTTTTTAAGGACACATTTTCCCTAATGAACCTAGACTGAGATCGAGACAAGTGTCAGGGCAGGCTACTCTCGGTAAGAAGAAAATCTATGCCTGAGGCGTTTTCGTAAAATGGAATTTGTGTTGGTGCGTTTGTGTATGTGGTATCACACCTTTCATCCTACTTTAATTCACAGCCCATCTGCTGGTTTGTTCTTGATAATATCCAGAGCGTTATGAGAATGATGGATGGCATGTCAGATGGCTCATCTGTGAATGTGTTTGTAATGCTACATAATGGAATAATAAAGCAGGATGAGCCTGGAACAAAGTTCTGTTATTAGATTATGAAAAATGCTGCAACATGTTTTGTCATCAACACTGCCCATTTTCATCTTGTTTGCATCACTCTTGCTCTTGGCTCTGTCCCGACCGTGTCCTATAATCATCAGTAACACCTGTTCTATGTCAGTAATCTTGTTGTGTCTTATGTACACCGATGAGCCAAAACATTACGGCCACCTGTCTAGTATACTGGACTTGCTCCGTGTGCCACCAAAACAGCTCCGATCAGCTGAGGTGAGGACTCTGCAAGGTCACTCTGGTGTGGACTAGTGTTATCAATATCATATATTTATATTGACAAATCAATGAAAAATCAGTACAGAACATTCCGTATTGGTTCAATACTTTTTCACAGTATCAATTCAAATCGAACACGATTTTGTTTTGCCCACCCAGGCTCCCGTAACTCACAGACCAGTTTGTTATGCTTAAATGGAGTATTATCAGCCTGTAAGAGATAAAGAAAGCAGCAGAAGTGCTGTGTGGAAAGCCAAAGCACATGAACAAGCCGCCAGCCTCGGCCCATGGCGGCGATATACTAATGTGTCTGACATGCTGGTCCAGGCAAAAACGGACTGTAAACCAGTGGCATACAGTCAGGCCCTTGTAAACATTCAGAAAAGGGGTAACAAACAGGCACATGTAAAATATTGTAGAAATATTAATGTCATTAATAAAATCAAATCAAAAATATTATCCAAGGATAAACGTTAATCTGCATTTTCTACCTACATGATGCATATCTGACTGAGAATTCTACTAACCAGTTAAAATTGGTAATGTGAGTGGAATGCTTTTAGCAAATAGACAACATTAGATTTATGATTTTGCCCTGCAAGGACTTGGTCATAGCGATACGTCATTGATAAATAAACAACAGTGTCTGTGCACTTGCTGATTTAGGTAACTAACATTAAGCTGCTACTAACAAGGAAACTTGTAATAATTCAGCCGAGTCTACCCACAAAATAATGGACCATTATCTGGCAAAGTACTGGAAGATGGACTGTATACTTTATACGTAAGAAATGAGTGATTATAACTTTGCTGAATGGTTTATACTTGTAAGATTTGTGGATTATTCATGGTAATCTGTATTTTAAAATCCATAGAATAATATAAAGTCAAGCTTTCTGTCCGGTGTGTATCAGAAGGGTTACCACTATACACACTGCAACCAACTACTGTAAGCAAACACATTTTTTCTGGTTAAAAAAGAGACAATAATCTACATTTCTCAAACAATTTGCTGGGCCGATTTTATATTTAAAGCTCATTATTAGAATAAATGTACATTATTTAGCAGACACCCTTATCCAGAGCAAATTGGCACACTCTTACAATCTAAACAACTGTGGCTCAAGGGCTTTGCTCAAGCACCCAACAATGGCAGCAGTGGGATTTGAACCCTTCTGATCCATAGTCTAGTGTCTTACCCACTAGGCCACCACAATACCAAATATAATGTAGTCTAAAATAACAGAATTAATTAAATGATAGATCATCCGTAGTAAATACTCTGTTGTCTAATTAATATATTATATTTGAATATATGTATCTTCAAAAAGTTCATATGTGAAATAAGCACAGTATCTGCCTTTGGTATTTAAAGTGGTATAGAATTAAAATATCTTTCAAAGTATTGTATCGAAGTTGGAATTCTCAGTACCGTTTATTGGTGGTGACAGGACAACCTGCAAACGCAAGATTGAAATCTGAAGAATATAGATGCTTTAACTTGAATTCTTTATCCTGTTCTTCAAACAATTCCTTGACAATGTGTTGGGTGCCCAAGGTTTCCCAGCAGAACGCAGACCAGAGCATCACACTCCCTAAACTGACTTCCTGTCTTTATACAATGCATCCTGATAACTTTGCTCTCCATGGTAAATCCCTAAATTCCTCCCGGCCATCTGTGTGATGTAAAAGAAAAACATGCCAGACAACCATTATTTTTTTGCGTCAAGGTCTAGTTCAGATGCTACCGCTCACATGATAGGCATTTTTAAAAGCTGGATAGGGTTTAGCATAGGGGTCTGACTGTTCTGTGGCAGTGTAGGCTCATATTATGGAGGCTGCTTTGCACTGTGTCTTGAGACATTTTACTCCCATAACCAGCATTAGAAAAATACAAACAATAGCTCTTTTTGAGTTTGGACCAGATGGGATCGTACTTGGTTCATGGTTTATCCCTCTTCATACTACTTCTAACCAGGAGCACCCAAAAAGGTTTCCTTACCCAGTTGCCTGGCCATAATGTCTGACAAATGATTGAAGAAGCCGCTCAGGGGCCATATTCATAAAGATTATAAGTACTAAGAAAAGCTCACAGTGACTGGATTCTTAAATCTTGTAATTTTGTCTTTCCCTCATGAAATTAGGAGTAAATCCAAGTAAAGATAATAGTTATTTGATAACCCAAAAAAGGTTTAGGATAGTTTAGGATAGTTAGCTTGGTAGTTCTGTTAAGCAGAGAAGAAAACAGCAGACAGATGGTAAGGCAGAAGAAAACTCTTCAGTCATTTAATAACAGTGAGTTTATCAAACACTACCAATTAGGAAAAACGTTTGTGGTTGATCTTATTAGAGCCATTACATCTCCCACCCGGCAAAGGGGTAACACCCGAAATGAATGTAAGTAATTGAACAGAGCAAAGCTGCATTTTCTCCAATAATAAGCTATTCAGCAGATTAAGTAGGCTAAATTACCAATAAACTGTCTGTATTTCTCTAAAAATGTGTTTGTTTTGGTTGTGTTCGGGAAATAAGTGACAACCAATCACAGTTTTTGAAAGAATGCGTCATAGCTAGCAACTATGTCAACCACCACCACCCCCCCCCACCTCACTAAGATAAAAGTTGTTGTCTTCTCCTTGATCACATTTGCTCTGAGATCGCTTCTGGATAACTCTTTTAAGATAAAACTCCTAGCTAGGAGTTTTTAAACCAAGTAAGGAGCTCTCAGAGAGGATTTTCTTCCATGTGATCTTGCCTCACACATGGCCATAAAATCCACAATCTCGTCGCTCATTTGGCTATAACAGAGCTTATTTTGTAGTAATTATGGTGACAGTTCACTTTAGAACCGGTCAACACATCCCACATATCATGTGCTATAGTGTAGGACTGATCATCAGCAATCTTCATATCGTTGCTGACTGACATGCTGTGAAAACAATGGATCTATTGATCAGTGTTTTCATGGTTGCTCAAAGCATTCATTTCTCACAGGGATACTTATGATTCTTGATTTATTACACCTGCTTTCACTCTTTCAAACACTCATATTTCATTTAATCCACATTCAAAACAAGACACAAATAAGCTTATATTAGTGCATCTCTACACACGGGTGTGTTTTTCATCATGAAGAATGTGTTTTTCTCATTTTATTTAAAGACCAAATACATGTATCTGCATAATAAAACATGTCAATATACGATACTTCCTGAAAAGTACTGTTAAACTTCAAATTCATTTGAATAGCAGAGGTTTTATTAACATACAGCTTTCAAATAAGGAATTCAGATATCCGATATCAAAAGGATATCGCATTTCGGTATATCTACCCAGACTCTCTGACTTATGCCTCTGACTTAAAATACTCTTGCCTTTTTTAAATACCTTACCGAAGGTTTTACAAGATGTCTATAATAAATCAAAGGTTTATGACCAAAGGTACAGTATATGGGTTTCATATAAAGTCTAGTGTCCATGAATTCAATGTCAAAGTGCCAATGACTAAGAGGCACAGCAGTCTAACTGCAAATCTACAAACCACATAAATTTTATTTCTGTGAACAATTCCCTACAAGAATACTATCTCCATGTTCAAGGTCACATGTGAGGTGTAAAGTACACTACTCTGAAGCAGTGGAAATGTATTCTCTGGAGTGATAAATCACTTCACCATCCACACTGGTGGACTTATTTGGAGAATGTCAGGTTAATATTGCCTGCCAAAATGTCTTTCAGATGCTCGTTTGCTGTTGTTGTTTCTTTGTTGATCTTGTCCATTTTTGGCCTTAACACATCTTAATTGAGGAGAGGAGCCTCTATCCTGCTCTTAATGTTCATGCATTTTCTCCATTAACGATTTGACACATTCACTTGCAGCCCCAACTAGACAAACTCTTCCACCTATTTAATGCTTCTAACCACTATTCAGTCTCTGCCAAATTCACAAACGCCATTTATACACCATGTTAACATAACCCATGATCATGACAATAAGAAAGTCCACCAAAATAAATCAAGACAAATCAAAGGAAAAAACAAATGTGTTAATCGCCTTTTCACTGAGTTAAGTACATTCAAATTGACACCTTTAATGGTAGAATGTCCACTGTAGTGTTTTAGGTCCTAAAACAGCAGCTTGGCTGTACTTTCTTAAACAGAAATCCACACGTAATCCTAGCCAAAATCATCATGCAAAAGATATACAAACAGGTATGCTGTTGTTTGGCTGATAAATGCATGCTGAGAAAAGACACCTTTCTGTTAAAAGCACGCTTTGCCTAAACAAACAGAATTATCAAAATGAAAAGCTGTCACTTGCCTTTTTCACTCAACCAGACATTCATACATAGTATTTATTAAATGCATTTCTCAGGCAACCCACCTGAAACAGCATCTTCCTCACACAATACCAACATTCATCTGCCAAATCGAATTGCCACTTGTGAAGGAAACAGAATTCTGACTGAAGCAGAAACTTTATTATGCTTTGTTGTGCATAAATTATTATTTTTTGTTAAAAAAAAAAGAACATCCAAAGCAATCAAAAGTCCAGCACAGTCTAATAAAAGACTTTCAGGTTCTGGTTGTCAGCTTGTTTGTGTTTGGCTTGAGTAAGAATCTATATTAGGAAACACAGAACTTGTTGAGGGTGAATTTAATTTTTAAATGTACTTTTCTCTTTTGAGCAATATATAATTCTTTAGTCAGTACTTATTTATTTGGAGTGCAGTCATGCCTAATGACACTTTTGTTGACTTTCTGACATTACGCACTCTCTACAGTTCAGAAATTGACACCAGAAGCTAGTGAGAGTTTGCAGGCCTGTATGGAGTGTAAGGACTGGGATGTTTTTATTGGAAATGCAAAGGCCATTAATGGAGCCACTGAGGTCATATTAAGTTACATGTGTTTTTGTGTGGATATAATTAAACCAAAAAAAGACAAGTCCAGGTTTATCCAAATAATAAAACTTATGTGACCCCAGA
>JAUZST010002699.1:0-17802 GCA_034779995.1 Parotocinclus haroldoi
ATCTTATATGATCTTAAAAGGCCAATCCCAAATTGAGCAAGCCTAAGGCGACAGTGGAAAGGAAAAACTCCCTGAATACAGAAGGTAGAAACCTTTGGGAGGACCAAGACTCAAAAAGGGACCCGACCTCCATGGGTGGCCTAGATGTTAATTAAGTGAATACTTAAAAGTATATGAAAGTAATAGTAAAATTAAGTCAATAATATACTTTAAAACAACAATAATATTTAAGTTAGTAATAAAAAGTAACAAAATAGATTGTAAGCCAATAGATTTTAAAATCAGTCCCCAGTGGGAGGTCTTGGAGGCACATCGTCTCTTAGTGACCAAGTGATGGAGGGAGTTCCTGCACTCTGGTGGTGGTCGCACAGGGCACAGGACGTACGGTGGGAACCAACCCATGGACAGAGCGCCAGTCCATCGCAGGGTGCATGCACACACGGTTATGTCTCTCCCTGCAGATCATTTGTAGGACTGTATTTTGCCTCCCTTTACATAAGGGCATAACGTGAGCCGCTGTCAGGCAACCTCAGGATGCTGGAGGTCACGACGCCCCTTGGGTAGAGTCCATATTTAGGCTGGCATGGAGAGAGGATGTAGCGTTTCCGCTTGTTCTGCTAGGCAGACTGGATTTTATTGTATTTTAATCTTCAATCAGAACACGGAGTGGGCGTGGTTACAATAAGCAAGCATCAAATTATACGCTTGCTGTTAGAGATGGACATTTGTTTAGTGCCCTCAGAAAATATTTCAATAAGTAAAAGTCCAACAAGCGGCTGCTACTGGGACATAACAGAATTGGAAGAGGAAGTCTAGATTTAAATGGCCTAATCTAGGTTCAGATCCCAGGGCAGCCTCCAACGTTTAGTACATCCCAGTCTACTGGGACATTACAATAGATAAGACGTGAAAGGAAAGGGAGAAAATAGCCAACAGTAGCGGTCACCACTCACAACGTCTACGAATATTTATAAGCTTATATTTACAAAATTAGTATCCGAAATCTGAGGGGTGAACGGTGACGACATGAACGAAAAGTAACAACCAAACAGGGAAAAAAAAAAAAGCAAACGTGAGTCAAAGCAGAACGAGAAGAGCAACATTGGTGATCTTTCTTTGGAATGCCATGCTACCCGGGAACTGCTCATGCCCATGTCCTGTGTTCTCCGGATAATAAATATAATGCGTTAGAAGTGGTACCTTGGGGGTGCAAAAGACAAACTTCAAATGTTCCTCACTTATCGACTTAGGCTTGCAATGTAGCGTAGGGGGAAGTGCAATCTCATTAGCCAAGATCTATTACATAATTGCCTAATTACAATTGTTTCTGATGATCATTACTGATCCACCGTTCACTCTAGAAAGCGATGAGTCACACAGCAGGTCAGCCATCGTTTATGTGTAGTAAAGAGCTGCTCGTATCACTTTATAGCTTTACAGTGGTAAAGACGCTTACAACAAGCTGTCTGGTGATAACATATTACTGATTTACTTCTGTTTTATGTATTCTAGCATGCGAATAAAATCCAGCAGAAGCTACAGAACAGCAGTTTCTGCAGACTTTTGTTTACGTGCACAAAACTGCTGAATGGACTGTAGGGGAAGTTTGCAGGACAGTGAAAACATTTAATTCAAGTACTGCTTGTGGTTCTGTCTCCTTGCCACGATTCCCAAGGTGGCATATAATCTTTGCTGTGTAAATAGCGCGATATTATACAGTAGGAAAATGTTGCTCACCAGGCTCTCCAGTAAATACTCCAGGGTTCCTGGGCTGAGGAGTGCAATGCTCGCAGGGCCTGCAAGACACAGAAGAATAATAATAATTCACCCAGAGAACGGATTATTCAGCTACCGAAACAAAATAAGAAATCTGACTCTTCTGGACTCGACAAAAAAAGTACAGTGATCCCTGGATAGATGCACTATAAATGTGTGTGTGTGTGTGTTTAGAGGACTCAGCAGATCTGTCCGTGCATGGCATAAGAAGACAACAGCACACATTTTCATACCCAGCATAAAGCTTTTTACCCCTTCAGATACTAGTACATGCTTAGCACCACATTACACAACTCTGTTAATAACAAACCCAAACTCAGAAAAAGCTGGGACAGGATGCAAACTGCAAATAATAAACTCCATTCACTTTTAATTCGATGGAAGACAGTGCCAAGACGTTTCATATGACACAGCTTCACAGGACTTTGTGTTTCTATAGAAACTATAGTTTCTATAGTTTAATCTATAGTTTCTTGCTATAGAAAAATACACACAGATTGCATCATAAGCATCCTTCGTCTTTACCAGTGACATCCAATACAAAAATACACGCTGCACATACTACAAGGCCTGGCTACGGAACAAGAGGTTGCGGTTATTGGACCACCTTGCCCTGCAGTCCTGGGCTGCGTCCGAAATCGCATACTTTGACAGTACACACTAGATTCGACTCAGTACGCACTGCTCGACCAGTACGCTCTTTAAGTATGCGAGTGTGCGGTGTACGCAGAACCTCAGACGCACTACGCCCGCCATTTTACCAATGTCATGTGACGCATGACATCACACCAAGAACGCACACAAAAAACATATAATAATAATAATAATTCGCCTCCATTCATTTCATTAAAAGCCCAATTCGCCAACATTTACAATTATTTGAAAATATTGTTCAATTAAAAAAAATATTTTCACTTTAAAAATATTTTTTTATATTTCATACTTCATCAGCATCGAACGCCTGCGCTGCTCCAGTTGAATCATGGGATGGGATAGTGTGCTTTGGTTGCATACTTAAAAATGGCTGCCAAATGAGGACGTCATCCAGGGACTTTTCGGGTACTGTTTCAAGCATGCTTTGTATCCGGACACACTACATGCTCTCGCCTACTGCTTTGGCGTACTGTACAGTATGGAAGTATGAGATTTCGGATGCAGCCCTGGTCTGTCTGCAATAGAGAATTCTGAAACAAAGACCTTGACAACAACGACCCTGTACTGTTGCACAGGATTAATGGGACAAAATAACAACTCAAAAAAAAACTTTAGCACTTGGCGTCTTCGGTGCCAAAACATCCATTTAGTGTTGTGTGAATGAACGGCAACATTATGAAGTGGTAAATGCTTTACTCCCCCAACTTTTTTCGAATGTGTTGCAGGCCAGACATGCAGGAACAGAAATGTTTTTTTTTTACCAAATGAATGAAGCTGACCAAACAAAATATGCCATATTTTAAGCTTAAACAGTCTCCAATAAAATAAAAGTCAAAACAGATGAAGGAGTTTAGATGAGGCAGGTTTTAACGAGCAGGGTATCAATTTGCAATCAAGTTGTCTGAGGGCCAGAGGTGACATTATTTGAATGTTATTTGAAGTAAATTTTCCATTCTCACTTCAACCTTCAATAGAGCAGGAGTTTAATATCTCAGGATACCGTTCACGAGCTTTGGGAAATGGGAGCGTGAGAACGACAAACAGCTTGGGACACAGGCAGCAAGATGGCAGTCACTGTACCACTGTGTGGTGCCAAAGTAGGAGCACAGGGGGAACATAGGGGAACATTTCAGTTTATTGGTCAGTCCAAGTTCCGATCTTAATCTATGGTCATGTGCTTTGGGAAGTAAACAAAAAAAGACCACAGGTCCAAGTGGCTGAATGAAGGGTGGCTGGGCAAAGGATATAAATACTCCCAGGCAAAACAGTGTAAAGAATCAAATGGATTAAAATAAAGGATTTTCTATACTACAACTCATTAGTAAGAAACTTACTGTAGTGTGGGATGGCTTTGGCATTCATTTGTTTAGATGTTGAAGTCGTGTGGGTAAACATGCAGACGGTTTTATTACAAAAGGAAGAGTCAATATTGCACGACTCGGGCGTTGATGGCTTCAGCTGATTCGAAAATGTAACGCATTTTACAGCTGCGTTGTGTTGAATGTAATATGAAATATCTCTATAGGATTGAAAGCTGGACTCTAAACAGTGGCTTAAAACACTGGGCTGAACACGAGGTTCTTGACGGAAACGTTTTTTTTCCTCCTGCACTCCAGAGAATTACATGACTTTTCCGAGCGAAACAGCTCACCAGGACCAACAGCTGAAAAAGCTCCCACAACTTTACACTTCTTCCTGAGTGCTTAAATGTGGGAGAGGTGCAGTCACTTCTCACCACGCCTTAAAAGACACCACGCAACTCAAACAGTGATTCCGTGCAGCTCTGCTCAACCACCCAAACTTTGCCATCTGTCATTGATGATTTTCTCAAAAAAGCAATAGCTTTTTTTTTTTTTACACATCGTCTACATACCTGCATGAGACTTGTTTTCTGAGAACATTTAGGACTTGGGCTGTTGTTTTCACAACAATCTGATTTATTTGCTACCTATACATTTACATTTATGTCATTTACCAGGTGCCCTTATCCAATTCATACAGTCTTACAGTGGAAGCAGCTATGTGATAAGGGCCTTTCACAGGGACCCAACTGTGGCAGAGATAGGATTTGAACCCTGGACTTTCTGGACCATAGTCCAATACCTTAACCACTAGGCCACCACAGTCCCATTACGTTTGTGAACCGGTTATATTTACGGTTGACAGGCCACCACTTTTTATGACTAAATATAATTATCTGATACATACTCCCCTGTGCTGATCTGAGATAAGGGAAGGTCATGAAGAGGAGGGGTTAATGCCATGACAGCTCATGGGACATTTTCCTGGCTGGAACGGTTAGAAGCAGTGCTTTCATGGGGTGATGGTGATGGGATTAACAGAGTAAAGATGGAAACAAGTTAAGTTAACCATCGAATAGAATACAGTTTGTGTTTCAGTACTCACCAGCGAGTTTTTCAGCGAGGCAGCCCAGCACAGCAGTGGTGTTGCGGTGCTTTGCGGGGATGAGAGCGTCCTGGTGAGCCACAGTGCCACTCAGACTTAACATGTCCGACAACTTCTGCAGAGCGTCCTGTATGAAGAGATTTTTTTAAATATGTAATTCAAAATTCATTTTTAAGTAATGTGGAATGGAATGATGGGGAGTTTTGATTTCTGGCGAAGGTCTACTGTATGATTTTGTGTTTGGGTTGGTCTTCTCAAAAACTTTCACAAATTGGTGAAATGGCCACTAGTGCAAGGTATAAATAAAAATTAATGAGTGTATGATGCCTGTGGATTCACGTATTCATTCATTTTTTGCCATGTCTGACACTTATATACATGCTATGCATTCATTCAGACAACGGTCATGTCCAATTCATTTCCTCTTTCTGCCGAGGTCTTCACTCCAGCGGTGAACTTGTTGTGGGAGATGATATCAGACGGAATGAGCAGCTATGCTGAAAATGCTCACTCTCCCATCTTTACATACAAATATCCTATGTTTTTTTATTTCAATGTTTGAATGTATAATGTTAATTATGTTTATTACCCAAATGAGGATGGGTTTCCCTTCTGAGTCTGGTTCCTCTCCAGCTTTCTTCCTCTTAATCTCAGGGAGTTTTTCCTTTCCATTGTCGCCATTTGGCTTGCTCAATAGGGACAATAGAATCTAAATTGTTACAATGTTTATGCAACAATGTAAAGCTGCTTTGTGACGATGTCTGTCGTAAAAAGTGAATTGAATCAATATGCTTAAACATATTGTTTAATATTTGCCAAGTAAGTCATTTCACTTTCCGTGCTCAGTCTCTAGATCAGCCTGTACTCGTTGCTGTGATGCAAGTATTGTCATTTTTCTGGTGGGGTATTCCCAACAGTTGCTTAAAGTTGTTTTCACGGTACCAATTTTTCCCTTTGTGTTCAGTATAGGACAGTTTATAGGTGTGTGTTCAATCGCTTAAATTGATTTGCATAATCAGCATGCAAAAGCTGCTTCACCCATCCATAAATATGAATGTGTAAATCTTCAAAGGGCTTATGATGCATCTTATATACACTACTTGATCTAGGTGGTTTTTAAATCTGTGCCTTTTCCATACTGAATCGATGATTTTGTAGAGTTTATCATTTGATAGCCCTTCTTCACGCCATGTGTCTCCAGATATAAGAGGTCTGATGTTGGCATATGGCAGCGCTTTATCAATTTCTTTTAGTCTAGCGGACCTGTCAAGATAACCTGCTTACCAATTCTTTACCAACTACTTTTGTGAGATACTGCAAAACCACTGGCTTGGGCATATACCACACCCCCAAAACTGTTACCTGCTCAATGAAAACCTTTAATGATTTGACACTAGTGCTAGTGGATCGTCTCAAAAGGGGAGCAACTGTTGCATAAAGCTATAGGGCAAGACTTAATACTTCTCAAACACACATTCAATAGCAAGAGTTTTCAGAGCTGAGGCTGTTGCTTAAAATAAATATAAGGTTTGTCTTAAAGATATCCAGCAAAATCGAAAAACATTTTAAGGCAGCATGTACTATTTCGTGTCCAAGCACCCTGCTCTGACCAAAGCCTCCCTGCCTGGGTGTTCACGCTTAACAAATATCAGGGAGGAGGAAGAGCTTTTTATAAAGTACTGGAAAAGAGCCCATTACAGGCGGTAATTCCAGGAAACACTAAGTGACAATTCAACACTTCATACAACTGTAAAACTGTCCAACTATAAACTCCGTCTAATGAATCAATGTGCTCAATAGAAATAACATTATTTTATCGAGCCAGAGTCTGTTAGTCTACTATGACTAAGATTTCTTATAAGATTTTATAAGCAGTAAATTCAGAAATGTTTTGTGTTCTTTTTTTTTCTTTACCATTTAATAAAATGGAAAAATGTTTATCAAGTTTACGTCTGGTATCTTTGTTCTCAGCACAACCAGAAGGTTATGGGCTAGAATTCATTTTTCTCTTACTGCCCGATTCTTTTATTCAAAAATAAAAACACGGCCTTTTGAAAGATTTAGGAAGTATTAAAGATGGTTAAAAATATAATAGCATGAACGCTATATACACACACAACGATTGAAAAGTTTGTTAGTTTGTGATGTCATTTTTGTGACACTGTTGAGAACAGGAAGAAAACGGCCATAGTGTAAATGCAAAAGGAATCCCAAAAGTTTGCAAGCTTTTTTTGGAACCGTGTATGAATGAATTAACTCTGAATCCGAGCCAAAAGGAACGATACAGGGAATGACACAGGGAAAGGAGTAAAAAAAAAACAGATGTGTATTGAACACAGTTCTTAACATAATGACAAGACAACAATAAGACAGTCAGACTGGGACGGACAGACAGGCAAAAGGGTGATGGAAGAGAAACACTTCTGAAATACTTCACTTTTGTGAAAAAGTCTATTGGAAGGGGTGCAGTTTTAAATATAATGTTTTGTCTAAATCACATCAGAGTGGGAAAGACCAAGGGCAAGACTGATCCAGATCCAGAGAAAGAAAGACTTTGCCTGTATACATTTGAATGTAGATATTGATTGGGTGTTTGGATTAAGCAGTGCTTAAATAGTTAGCCCATCACAGCAGTGTCAGCGGTGCATCCAGACACAAGACAGTTTGCTGTGATCATAGGATGGAAGTTCAGACGGTGACCATGTTGCTCCCACTGCAACATCTGCCCCATTGGTAGGTCAAGGAAATGGCAACAGGCTACAGCGAGAGAGGTACTTTCCTTTGTACAGACATGCTCTCAGCATAGATGCTCTTTCCTGCTGATGAAAAGAGGTGTATTGGCGACTGATATGTGTGGTGAGGCACTCGCTGACCTACGTCCCTCATTCCCTGGTGGAGTGGTCGACACACGGTGGGGAATAATGGTAAGGAAAACTGGGCACGACCAAATACCCAAAGTGGGGAGAAAAAGGGCAAAAATTGAATTTGAAAAAACCCTACAAAATAAAAACATTTAGGACTTCATTTGTGCGTTCTGACCCGTCGCAAATTGTTAACATGATTGCGTTGATGCACGTGTGCGTGTTAAATTGTTACTCACTTTGGTGGGTAGCGGGCACTCGTCCAGCAGTAAGGTGATAACAGCCGGACCCAGCGGGTCGTCCAGAGGGATTACTCGGATCAGAGACTGCACCACTTCCAGCCACCCATCATCTACCGAAACAAAGTAAGACATGATTCACCCTATTCATATATAAAGTCTCACGCTTTGTCTGTCAATGTGGCACGAATAGTCAGCAAGAGCTACTGACACTTACTCTGCATTTGATTTAAGATAATATTCCCTTCCGAAAACCTTCAATTCTTCACCACCACTTCTCAAATATCATCCTGCCGCTGGCATCCTGTGAGCATCATCTTTGTCAGGCATTTTGGTGAAACACCATGTACAGCTCAGTGTGACAGAACAGTCCTCCACATCAGTGATCAGCCCTACACTAGCAAAGCTGAATTCTGTCAGCCTCCACCCACCACAACAGATGCATGTATAAATAAAGTTTACAGAGGAAGTAACCTTGGCAACTGGTCAAAGATAGAGGAGAGAGACAGACAGGCAAAACACATAGACCGAGAGTTGCAGGGACAGATGAAGACAGACAGAAAGAGCTAGAGACAGACAGACAGACAGACAGAGTGAGGGATGGAGACAGAAAGAAACAAGCAGTGACAGACATAAAGAGGTTGGTGGGAAGAACATAGATGTCAGAACTCAGTCTTTGGAGGAGCACAGAACATGCAAAATACCAATTTTGGGTACCATCTAGAATCTCTAAAGTAGATCGTTGAGAAAATGGTTTGACGACAAGAAGTGTCTTTGCAAAGAAGTACAACCAGTGTTGAGTGTGTGCTGTCCCTGTGCGTAAAAATGACTTTTTATAATAAACTATGCGAGATTAAAATGAAGTCATTGATGTGCGTGTATGATTGTGTGACAAATGCAAGGAAGATTTAAAAAAAAAAAAAAAAAAAGATTGTGTGTCGAGTACAGAGCCTCACCTCATGCAAAATCATCATGTTAAATATTATTCATGGTCCTATCTAGCCGCCTTCTTCCGATTTGCTGAATACATATGAACAGCACATGCTTCATTTATTTAATGCACTGCATCCCTTCAGTCATTAACATTTCAGAATCTGTTGATCCTACAAGGCTTCAATTAGATCACAGTCTGATGATATTACTTACAGTACCAATCCACAGAAAAAGAAAACGATTATTTCAGACTGTAAATACTGGATTTAATGAATCATTAAACCTCCTATTGCATTTCAACTTTAGATTTAACATGTCCCATGTCATTCATGTTTACTTTAACTCAACTCAAATAAATCTGAGGAATCAAGAGTATTCATTGACAATGATCTAAGAGACTGGTTGACTACATCTATCCTAAACCAAGACTGTTCAGTCAAAGCTGTTCAGTAAAACCCAGTTCATCTATTTAAAAAACACAAACGCATAGAGAAAAAAAAAAATAAAACAAAACAACTTCCGTGTCACGTTTAGCCCAATTCATATCTCTTATTTTATGTGCACACGATTAGAATTGTCTTCTTTCAGCTATGTAATATTGCTAAACTGACTATTACTCTTAGAAATGACTCTTTTTGTAGATGCTGAGAAAGTGGTTTATGCATTTATAACCACATGGTTAGATCGCTGAAAAGCTCCATTTACTGACTGCTCAGTTCGGAATGCAGCAGCTCAAGCGCTATACTATACTGCTCACAAAAAACAGGGGATAGTTCAAAATTAAGTATCACATATTGACTTTTCCACTCATTTTTGTGAGCAAAATTTGTCCACAAAAGCTGCTTTTTCTTAATTAATTTAAGTATTTAGTTTTTAACACTGCAAATAAATTTCCTGTATCCTGTAATTAACCTAGTTGCATCCTAATAAAAAGACAAAAAAAAAAAGTATATATGGTCATTATGCCATTTGAAAAACAGTGGTATATCTAATCTAATTTTGGCCTAAGCCGTTTGCACAGCAATCTAGCGTTGTTAATTATGTTTCATAGGGTGATGTTCAAACAACATCCGACTATACTGAATACTGTAGTGAACCGTTATTGACTAAATAGCAAAGACACTGTGTGCATACTGTATTGGTCTTGAACCCCCCACCCTCCACCCCCAAGCAAGCACATTCAGGTTATGTCTCATCAGTGCGACGTTTATAAGGAGGTGCTATGCTACCCAAACGATGACGACAACTAGCTACTGAAACAACTGCCTGTGCTCTGGATCATCCGGTTGCATGCTGAAAAGTTATGGTCATTTCTAATTTGTGTTTAATAAAAGCTTCTGCACCAGAGGCTGCGCTGACTTGTCTGTCCATACAACTCTATTTCATCTATTATATCTGGCAAGGTAATAAATTGAAGGTTTAATAACCTTAATAATAAGGATAATATTACTGTAATAATTTTATAATGTTCACTCGCAGTGCATAGGCACAAACTTTACTTTTCAATTGCAGTCCAGTGAAGATTGGACTTAATAGATCTGATAGAAAATAATAATAATAATAATGACGATAATAATAATAATAAGTTCCATTTATATAACACCCTACACAAACTCAAGGTCACTGTACAACAATATGTAGGTAAATAAAAGCAGATAAAACACTAAACTCCTATGTTATGGGATCACTAGATATTTCCCTGAAGCTCCGTGTTTAAAAGATGAGAGAAATAAAACATTAATGTGATTTCTAGTGAGATCTTACTCACCAGTTTCAGCCATTTCGTGCAGAGTTATCATGGAGTATGGAGGTTCCTGATCACTGAAACAAAAAAAAAAGAACAGGAATCTTAAAATACAAGTAAAACCTCTAGAACACAGAGCTCTGATCTGCCCAGCTTCTGACCATCCTGCAATGTGAGGTTCTAAGCGCCGTACTGTGTAAATGGACGTAAACAAAATGATTTCACTTCTATAGTAACACCCATAAAACAAATTGATGGATCGCTACTGTAGGGCATTTAGCCAGGCTCTGTTTCAGCTCTGGTTATTTTGGCTGCAGGACATCCCCATTCATCTCTTTGACTGCTCGTGGAAGAGTAAATCTGTGTGGTGACAGGTGAGCTCCCTCAGGGGAAGCCCTCGGCACCTCACACACAAACTGCTCGACGAGAACAAAGCTTTATACAGCATGTGGTACTAATGGGCTCGTTACATTGCCCATACCATAAATCAGAAGGTTCTGAAGAGAGCACCTTAGCCACAAAATGGGTTTGAAATATAGGTGGAAAAGAGAGCGCGAAGACAAAATCCCTAAGGCTGTGGTGCATGGAGACTGGCTGGTCGGTCACAGCACAGTCATAATGACGGAATGTGAGGGCTGAGGTTCCTGATTCACAGCCATTAAATATCAGAGCCTGCTGTTCATTTCTCGGAAGCTCACTTCCTGACCAGAATGGCTTTCAAAAGCTTTCAAAGATAAAACAAAAAACATCGTTAGAAGCATTTTTTTTCCATGTGCACAAACAGTTTCAGGAACATAGGAACTGAAGTGTTTCGTTCTCACTAATCTGTGTTGATCTTCACCAGGCTTTAGAAACAGAATCGAGGACATTTCAACAGCAACCGATGCTGCACTGAAGCTGCTTGATGAAAATGCTAAAAGTCGCAGGGCGTCTGCAATAACTGGCGCAACAGGACCCTATGTCCAGAGATTGTCGTTTCCTCACCGTTACACTCTGTTGCATCACTGGCTGAATGCTATTATTACTACATTACATTACAAGTCTGAATTATAAATGTCGTTCTCAGATGTGTTTGAGAAAGATTTTGTCCTTTATATATCTGACCTAATACTTAATCTTATAGCTGTGCGATACTGACAAAAATAAAATCGTGATATTTTCTGGTACATTAGCGATACTCATAATTAGACGGCACTTGACATTATTCAAAAACATGTCTGTTAAAAGTCTTACATTGTACAGTCCAGATTGGACGTTAAACTGGATGTTAACTGTTGCTTGTTGAGGACATGGATGGAAATTGCATTGGACGAAATGTAAGGAAAACCGATCACGGGTTATTTACTTGAAAATAAGCATTTAAGAAAAACTGTGGCAGCCTAGTGATTAAGGTACTTAGACCATAAGGTCCAGGGTTCAAATCCCGCCTCTGCCACAGTTGGGTCCCTGAGCAAGGGCCTTAATCCACAATTGTTTAAATTGTAAGACTGTAGCAATTCTAAGTTTCTCTGGATAAGGACGTCTGCTAAATGACATAAATGTAAAGTATAGCAATGTGGTATGTCAAAAGTGGAAGAAAACTACAACACTGTGCTAGCCCAGCGGTTAAGGTACTGGACCTCATGGTCCAGGGTTCAAATCCCACCTCTGCCAAGCTGCCACAGTTAGGTCCTTAAGCAAGACCCTTAATTTGAATTGTAAGATTGTATTAGTTGTAAGTTCTGGTGCTTGTGTGCCTGCTTTATTAATTTACACTACTGTCATATATGCTACAGTACCAAAGATGACTGGCCTACTGCTGAATTTTGGTTCCTCTCAAAGTTTCCTTATGATGTTTACGAGGTTCTATTTGCTAATTGTGAGGACTGGATTAAGCAAACACAAACGTGCTACATAAACAATTGTATTTCGTTCAGAATTTAGATGAAGTACAATTCCGTTGCCCTGTGACTATGTTAGTTTTGATACGACAATCCTTTCTTTCACCCATTTAACACAAAGTAAAAAAAAAAAAATGCATCCAATTTTCAGCAAGCCAATTAAAAAAAAATCATGTTCTGGTCAAAAACCAGCACATATAATTACTAAATGGAAGTTATTTTGTATGAACATGCCCATGGACGCACATTCGAGGGTCGGCCGGTGACAGACTTGTTCCCAATTAGGTACATGCTTGTCTGCATGCATGTAATGGACTTCCCTGACTAAAATACGGGCTACTATGAAATATGTCTGCTTGTTTATTTGTTTAACATCTCATCAGCATTAACAGCCATTTCATTAGTCACATTCGTTCTGGGGGCAGATTAGAGGGACAAGTTAATCCAATGCATGTCTTTGGAACGTGGGAGAAAAGTGACCCTGCGGGGCGACAGAACCAACCACTTGCGCCACCGCACCACCTTATGCACAATTAAAATGCTGTCTGAAAAATAACAGGAAATAGTCTATAAAAACACGTACCAGGAAATCAAAAACGAGATCTACCGTGCCAAGTTCTCAGTGAAATTAAATCCTTTCTAATGGATATCAGTGTGGGCTTTTGGGCATTGGTTTATGTTTACCACTTTAAAAAAAAAAAAAAAAAAGGTGAGAGAATGTACAGAAAGATGAGCAGCGCTGACACACTGCCAGTGCACAAAGCAAACATGAGAGGCAGCTCACGGTTTGATCTTTAACAATAAATTAATATAACAAGCAAGCTAGTGTGAATAACTGAATGAATAAATAATGGCGTCCTCATTAAGGCTGCACTCACTGTCTCTCAGAAGAACGAAAAAGTTTGCGGCATCTTTACAGAAAGCTCGACCCACAGAGCAAAACGCACTGCATTAGCCGCCTGTTAATGTCCTTATACTGGAAATCAAACAGCAAAACAAATTAACATTAGAGATCCATCAAATCCTCATTTTTCTTTCTTTTTTTTTTTTTTTTTAAACAGGATACAGCCAAACAGGGCACATCATTACTTAAATGAGAATTCTCAAAACAGGGAAAAGTTTTGCTGTGCCAGAGGCTGGGGGGCGCTGACAGTAAATAAACAGAGTTTAGGGAACAAAGGCGTAAAGAAGTGGCCATGGTCGAATAGCAAGCCCTTTTAAAAATGAGCATTGAAACAAGTGTCTGTTACGGTCGTCTCCATTCTGATTGTTAACTTCTGGAAGAGCGGGGCACGTGAAGCATTGCTCTTTTGCATATGCGTGTCAGATTAGGAGCGTGAACTCTTCCCGAAGAATGTCTGATATACTGCAGGTATATTAAAAAAATTAAACGATTCTGCGCACAACGTTCAAAGAAAATAGGATATGGCCCGAAAATTTGGGTTACTTTTACCTGTTGTGTGAAAGAAGCCTAATAAACTTTAGACTGATTCTTTCAATAGGAGTGATAATAACATGAGATCAGACCTTTGGCCTCACCTGTGTGAATGTTTTTAAATGTTTTCTTAACCTTACAATGGTTTAACATTATCTGAGCCTGTAAGAGAGGAGAAAGCAAGCATTTTTCGGTTCGGTTATTGGAACAACCATCTTATCATTTGCTGTCCTCCGTGTGTAACGTGTTTCCTGTCAACGAAACGGCTTAACGTTACTTTAGACGCTTACCTTACCAACTCTTACAGGCCAGTGAGAGACTATCGTAAAAGCATTCAGAACAATGTTTTCCAGAACACAACTTGCTCTTAAGAAAAGAGTTAAGAGGAAAAGCTTCACTTAAGAAGTTATTTGAACAATAATTCTTCGTTACGTTCTCTTAAAAATGAACGTAAGGAAAAAACCCACATATTTAAGAAGATTTTCTCTCTTAAGGCACTTTGGTGAATTTCTTTCCCTGCTTGCACAAATCTGAATCTTTTGAAAAGATATTAAAAACAAACGTGCATAAATTGTTCAGAATAGCTCATTATTAACTTATTCTCACTCCGTTTAGTAAAACAAAAACATATGCTCACTTGTCAACAAGAGTTCTGATGACAGCCAGAGTGTCCAGCACCAGACCGTCTACGTTCTGTTTTTTCCGCCGTGGCTCATGAGGCCCCCGGCCTCGTCTGGGCGGTCGAACGGGATCCCTGGGTCGAATACTCCTAGCCTCGGGGGGTTCCGAGTTCTCCGCTCGTCTCAGCTGCCTGCGTGGCGCTGCTGTGTCGTCCACGTCGCTGTCCTCTCTGCATACGCAACTGTTCCCCATGGCGCCCCCGCACACCGGGCTCTGCCACAACTGGACAGAACGCAGCTGCTCTACGGTCAGATGCAGAACCCTTGCGAGGCTCCTGCTGGCACAGAATGCAATCCAGGTGG
This sequence comes from Parotocinclus haroldoi, assembly GCA_034779995.1. Classification (NCBI taxonomy): domain Eukaryota; kingdom Metazoa; phylum Chordata; class Actinopteri; order Siluriformes; family Loricariidae; genus Parotocinclus; species Parotocinclus haroldoi. The sequence goes on from JAUZST010002699.1 coordinate 14,912, forward strand.
CTACTATCATATCATTTAAATGACTCGTGGAGATGCCTCAGGACAAGGTGAGCTTCGATCATCGTGCTACCCCGAACCATCAGCAGCCGCGCAGGAAGATGCCCCAAAGTTTACGGCTGCATTCGTCGAGCATCCTCTGGAGAGAGAACTCGAGTCCTGTAAGGGGAAGGCCAGCACAGATGAGTCTCCTCAAACTGAAGACACTGGAAACAGGATAAACCTGCTCTACAGAAAGGCTGAACAATTCAAACACTCTCAAGCTCTTGAAGTGCACACGACACTGGGCTTGGTTAAAGTAATACGTCTTTGTTAGAAGAGAAGGCAGCAGTAATACACCCAAATATGCTCTGCAAATGCGATGTATTTACGACCGGATAATGGAAAAAAAAAAAAGCCACTGAATCACAGAGGCATCACAATGGCAAGCAATGGGTGGTGTCATGGGTAACATGATCAGGGTCTCTTAGTTCGATCATAAAGGACGTCTACGTCAGAGTGCAATTTTTCAATTCAAGAGTCACAAAATTCTATTCTATTCCACTCTACTGTTAAGACACTTAAAAGTATTTCGGTACACAAGCCCCCGATTCCCATTCTATGTTTTATACAGTCTTAAAAAAGGTGAACAGGTTATGCATTAGAAAAGAAGATCAACTTTGTGGTGCAGTGACAAAGTCAGAGGCCTATAAACAAACACAATCTACTTATGGTCATGGTTCAAGGTCTGTTTATAGCCATGGCTCAAATGGATCAGTTCAGGCACGCTTTACATGTCTTACGAAACGTACAATCATACATAATAGTTTAAATATGTTTATTTAAGTCGTTTAAAATAACTCGTGCCTAAATCCAAGTATATAACTATGGAGCCCTAAGTGTACACGCTCAGAAAAAAACTGCTGTTTGGTATGCAGGCCTTTCATAGCATTCTTACATGATTAAATGTTATAGATATTATTGTGGGGTCACAGCTCCAAAAACTCAGGTTCAAGTCCCAGTGCCTGTGTGGAGTTGGCATATTCTCCACTGTCTGTGTGGGTTTTCCCTGGGCACTCCAGTTTCCTCCCACATTCCAAAAGACGTACACGAGGTCAGTTGGCATCTCTAAAGTGCCCCAGTGAAGCTGAGACAAACAGATGGACTGTCCAAAGCTAGGTTTATACCTGACGTGTTGCCACTGGTACAATGGTGCGTGCAGCAGCCAAAATGTCACAACCATGGTGGTTCTGCCTCTAGGCGTTTTGCAACTACTTGCTGATTCCTGATTCATATGATATTTTTCTGAGACGTCAGAGATTCTCGGGTGCCTCAAAACTGCATATCCCCTATTATTTGGTAGCAGGTTAATATCTTTGGCTGCTTTGTGTGAAAAGTGAGAGGTGTTTGACCTTTGGATTGTTTTGGCGTTTCTAATAAAACGTGCCAACACCGTCATTAGGATTCCGCAACCTACAAGTTAGAGCAGGATCTACAGAACCGGCTGCAGCATCTGTGGGCGTGTGCTCCATCCGGAAACCTGTACGCCAACGTCCAATCGTATCTTATCTTCTAACCAGGCTAGACGTGGCCCAACAGGGTACTAGAGCCTCCTTTCAATTGCAGTTTTTCACAATAAACTTAATCCAATATCTAAGTGATTACAATATATCGCTTCAGACATACAGCATAATTTAATAATCAATTGCGAAATCACCTTATCTTTTTTTGTCGATGGATGTACTTGCAGTTATGATTGTGTAATTATCTTATAATAGAAAAAATGTACAGCGTGAGTCAAAAGTCACAGGACACCCATTTGTTTCAGAAATGAAAGGGATATTGACATATCTGAAGACCCCATCAAGTAATGGGTAGGGGGGTTTATCGTTTAGGCTATGCCCAGAACATGGCTGCCATCCTGAAAGCCAACATATTGGATCATGGCCAGGTTTTTCCAACGGAAAGGTGGTTATGTAGCATATCATAGACCAGAGTTGTCCCAGGAAATGACTGCTGCAATCAGATCATGACCACCTTGTCAACAAGAGTTCTGATGACCTGTGACTATTGACTCACACTGTGCATGTAGTAACAGCTGTGGTAACTATGTAGAGGTGCACTGCATTCACTTTCTCTGGAACAGCTACCTACTAAAGGATTAAAAAGGTGTACCTTGAGGGTAAAACCACGGCAACAAGCCATAACAAGACAATTTCTGTCATTATGCTGTAGATCCACTGGCTCAAAAACTGACGCCATGTGCTCTGTCCACCACGGAGCCTATACAGCTGATGGCTAAAATATGGATTGTGGATGATGAACCTGAAGTCATGCTGATTCATTAGCGAAACGGACCAGCTCGTGGAAATAGCCCGGCAAAATACCCCAGCACGTATTGGGTGAGGGGGTGGCTATCTTCAAACCACAATGAATCTATTTTTTCCAACGAGAAGGTGGTCATGATCTGATTGCGGCAGTCGATTTCTGAGACAACTCTAAACTTTGATATGCTACATTACCACCTTATGCCATGAATATATGACGTATTCATGACCAAGCGGGACAAGGAATTTTCCATCTTCTGAGTGCTGAACTGAGTTTGTATAGAGCACATTTCCAGTCTCCTAGTATGGACTGTGGTAGCCGAGCGATTAAAGTACTGGACACTGGACCTATTGTTCCAGGGTTCAAATCCCACCTCTGCCAAGTTGCCACAGTTGGATTCTTAAGCAAGGTCCTTAACCCATCATTGCTTGAATTGTAAGACTGTATCAGTTTTCACAAGTCGCTCTGGATAAGGGCGTCTGCTAAATGCCATAAATGTTTGAAGAAATGTGTGTGTGTGTGTATATATATATATATATATATATATATATATATATATATATATATATATATATATATATAAAAAA
>JAUZST010002700.1:0-17802 GCA_034779995.1 Parotocinclus haroldoi
TCTCTCTCTCTCTCTCTCTCTCTCTCTCTGTCTCTCTCTCTCTCTCTCTCTCTCTCTCTCTCTCTCTCTCTCTCTGTGTGCCAACGAGGAAAACTCTGCTCTTTTACAGTAAGTTTGCTTCAGAATACACAATAAACACAAAGTACCATAGCAACGTGGGGAACCAGTTCTGCGCGAGAGCAAAATCAGTTCAAAAAGTAAACCCGTTCAAGTGTGTGTCCCGTCAGAAGGGTTTTAGTGTACTTTTGCTTAGTTAAGTAAGAGTTATGCAGTATGTAGCATATTGCAATAGACTCATTTGTAAAGAAGCTTTCGAAGCAAGAATTTAGAGGGTCAACTATGACCACGAATTAGCTCCAAGATCATTAAAAAGTCTTTTTACTCTTAGATTTACATTACGTTATGTATAAGTTATACAGTCACTTGCTCATGGACCAGTGGCAGCATAGCAGAGGTGGGATTTGAACCCTGACCTTCTTATTCATAGTCCCGTAATGCCATAGTACCCTAACTACTAGGCCACCACAGCCCCAGTTGAACCATCTATAGTTTTAACATTAATGAATATATTGTGCAAAACTTTAGACACTACTAGTCAAGTAACGGCATCGGACACACCTGACTGTCATAAGTGAAAACCTATGGACATTTTGACACCTGAATTTGCACCCTTGGTCGTTTTTACCACTGACTTAGCTGATTCTACAGTGGTGGAAGAAATGCTGACTGCAGCTGTGTGTAAACAAAACATTTTATATAACACTTACCGATTTCTCAAGCTGAGAAAAAGGTAAACCCACAACCTTTACTCTTTCATAGCCCCCCTCTAGCTCTGAAGCAGATGTTTAAAGCTAGTTCTTCTACATTGCTACCTCATTCTTACTGCAATATCGTCAAACTGGCCCTGCCTTGGCGTCGCCTGTTTCACCGAGCCACACGTTCAGTTTCTAAATATAAAATCCGTTTCTGTGGTGTCTTAAGCTTAACACAATTTTTGGTCAAGGTTTCTCCTACAGTGGACAGGTTTTCACTTGTTTAGTTCCACATCTGTTACCAGGTTCCATTTCACCTCTTTTAGCAGTGTAAGGTTCTGCCCTTGGTGTGTGCTTTGCAGGATGCCGAACTTCAACAGGGTTTCCTCAGGTCTTTAGAAATGCTTTTATAGCCTTAATGTAACACTAGAGTTCTTTTCCAGTGAAGACGTGGGGAAATGTGAAGCGATTCACACGAATCTATATTTGTGTGACTTTTTATAGGCCAGGGAACCATTTACAAGCCTTTGTTCTAACCTCTGTGAGTTTTGTAGTTGTAAACCTCGAGGTTCATATAGCAAGTAATTATTTGATATGTTTAATAAAGTTTTGTTTGTCTTACAGGCCACATTACTCCGTAGAGAGCATGCCCAGCTACCCTGTGTGGAAACCCTACTCTTTATCACAACAAAAAGGTCGTGACTATATGTGAAATGAACACAAATAGTTACTGGTAAGCAGATAGCTTTGTGTAAGGAACATCATAGCTGCTTCACCACCGCAAACCAATTCAGTGACTTCAAAATCCCAATCCATTGGCCAGTCTCATGCATGGTCAGTCTTTTTCCATCACGTGCAAGATACCAATAGGGACAGGCCAAGAGAGTAATCCACTTTACTGAACATCCCAGCTGTTTCCCTCTCAGCAGGAGCAGGTCAGGTGTAGTTCCAGCCAGGTGGTGCAAACTGGACGTGTGTGAGATATACCTAATAAAATGGCCAGTGAGTGTAAGTGGAATGTAAATGTGTGTAATGGCATATTGTGTGAGAAAAAAATAAAACAATTTGTTCAAAATAAACTCTATCGCCAGCTACATATAAAGTCAGAAATCTAAATTGAAATCCATTTGTTTCCAGGAGCCTAAATGGGTGTGGCCATGTGAGCCGGATGTGCTCTGTATAGGTGCTTTGACACAATGTGAAGTCTCTGAAATGTGAATCACGTCGGATGATTCCCCCGGTACTCATTTGTTTATGGGAGATCACTGATGAGGTAATTGTCTGTGCCTGTAAAACTTTTTTTAAAAAGGCAGTCAGTTCTTCTAGTAAAATACGATACCATTTTAATGTTTTACTCTTTGATTACTAAGCAACGGTTTCCTCCTGAGGGAAAGACATTGAGAAATTCAAACGGCGAGAGAGGGAGGGAGACTCGAGACTGAACACTGTGTGAACAAATCCTCAAAAGATCTGGAGTAAACAAATGTCCTTTTATGTAGAGGTTGTTGAGGTTTTATGTAGAGGTTGAAATAGAAAGCACATGGTAAAACCCATTTTCACCAGGACATTTGTAAAGTGGTTTCAGTTTTAAAAAAGTAGTTCTATTTGAACATAACCATGAAAGTATGCATAAATAACAGATTCTGCTAGATGTGGATTTATATTTTGCTCTCTATATTATCTCTCTGCTAAATGTTCAAATGTTAATTTTCCAGTTTGAAGAATACGATGATTTGCTTTTCAATTCTGCTAACTGGCCATGGTATGAGCATGTTGGGTGGACGGTGGTGGCTCAGCGGTTAGTGGTGGCTCAGGGTATGTGCTAAAAGCTGGGAATTAGCTCATGCCTCTTCTGTTATGATACAGGCTTAGCGGGGGAGACGCGCCACCACTTTACGTCAGACTGTTATTTATGTACAGACATGCAGTTGCTGTTGTTACACGTTGGTTTCTCAAACCATCTATTATCCAAACTTACCATCTCTCATTAAGACTCATAAGGAACTGGATTTGACTAGAGTCAGTAAAACGAGGGTAATTGCGCAACAAGTGTGATCAAGCATGTTAAAATGTGCTGCTCGTTTTATGAAAGCCTGGGGACGCTGTCCTGCTAACGTCATCTCACTTGCTAACTTCTGACCATGCCTCGAGTTGACACCAAAAACCTTGTGTGAACTGGAAAAGGGAACTGAAAGAGGCTTAAATGTTTCAGTAGAAACTGGACAAAACAGAATTGGGTGGTAAACATTAAAAGTCTAGGCCTCTGTTCACCCACAGGGAAAGTTTGAGTTTCTTTGGGAGAAGCTAATAGGGCTTTCCGTGTGTGGCGCGCAAACGGCGATGAAAACTACTCCACCAGTGACCTAAAGACAGTTGCCCACTGCTTATTCAGGGCACTAGCCATAGAGCTGTGTGTGTTTGGCAGTGTGTCAATGTGAGTGTGAATGAGTAAATGTGTGTCATGTATTTAGCCTCTAGAGAGAGACGTACTGGAATACATGGGCACGTGTGCTTACACAAATATTTACAATCCCAAACCACCCCCCCCCCTCCCCCCCTCCCCCCAAGGTAAAGTTTGCTGTCAGATGAAATGATTACTTCTCTTTCTGAGAGCATGAATAATGCAAACTCCGACGTTTAGCATTTCCGAGACCCACTGATTACCGTTATTTAATTTGGAGTTAATCATTAGCATGGGACAAACGTGTGGCATTCATCATTGAGAATAAGGAAGGCCTTGTATACAAAGCAGTTCAAGTAAGCTGCCTGTGTCACAGGAACCAGCTGTGCCAATTTCAGGGAAGAGCTGCCTGTTTTTAGCAGCAGCCTCTCTCCTATTGAGAAACGACTGACCACTACTCATCATTAAAAATGCAACGTGTCCAATTCATCGAGCTTTCCTATGCTTTGGGAAACGTATACGCATTTATTCAGTCGAAGTTTTTCATGATTAAATATTTTCTTGATCACATTGCTATTTTTTTAAAGACAGTGTCCAAATCAGACAGTCATCTCAAAAACTGTGTAGAGTCTGATTGTCATTTGTCATTGGCTGACTCATGAATTATTGATCAATAATGTATACACACACACAAATATATATATATATATATATATATATATATACAGAGAGAGAGAGAGAGAAAGAGAGAAATTCCGTTAAAACATAACCTACCATACGGCCATACAAGCGAACAAAATAAACTTCGACGGTATACACACGTTATGTTTGAATAATTCAGTAACATTATGTTCATGATGACTTCTCCTGTTTGCCACCTAACAACGTTCCTAGTGATTTAGACATCACACAGTACCACAATCATAGCTTATCTGTGCCGTAACATTGACTTTAGAAATATCCCCTAACCTGTGTGAGCAGCATGATATGGATAGAATGGATGTTGATTTCTGATAAAGTTTGATAGAGGAAGGGCAACAGAATCATCACCGTTGTTTGCTTTTCAAAGTTACATTTTTTTAATTTTGGCTGAGACTATAATATAATAATTCAGTAGTCTCTCTCGTATAGTATATCTCAAATTGAAATCTTTTAATTGAGTAATTAATTCTAATTAATTATTAATTATACTTATTAATAAACTAGATCATGTTCTTTATAGTTCATATATATTGTATATGACAAGTGTAAAGTGAATACCTAACGAACTGATCATTTTTATTAAAAAAAAAAAAAAAAACTTTTTTATTGTTCTATGATTCTGTAAGAAATAGTCAAATGGGGCATGAAAATATAGTTATGAATTTTGTTACTATTGCACGAGCTGATCTATTGAAGGATGAGCTTTATTTATGAGATTCACTTGCCTTTTAGCTAATATATACCTCACAGTGCAGTGTAACTGTAGTCCTGGAGGGCCGTTTTTCAGCGCAGTTTAGCCACATAATTAGTAGCGTGTTTGGGCAGGACGACTGTTTTCTTAGTAAGAAACAGATCTTTGTAATTGTTTACATATGGTAACGGTTTATATCAAGACTGCTTTGGTGCACAGTAAGCCTCAAAAACAGTCATTTTCTCTTCAGCATAACGAGTTACATGACAGTTATGATTTTAAGGCGAAGGACGTGACAGACACAACATAACAATTTAAAACATGTATGTGCGTGTTTTGTTGGTGGCGCATTCAGTCCGCCACAGTGACCAAGTTTCCCTCTTCTTGCGACCGAACCGAGTCTTGATCCCAGTATGGAGACCGTGATGGAAGACTGGTTGCAGATGGTAGCAAATTTAAATCCTGGCTTCACCACGCTGCCGCTTGGGATCATGACTAGTATACTTCTAGTGTTCAAATATAAGCCAGAATACTTGTACGGGACAAAGTTTGTTCCTGGGCGCACATCAACGATGATCATGATGGAGTCGTTAAACATGAAGGAATCTTAACTTTGGATACATTAGCATTAGAAAATTAGCCGTTTAGAAAAAACTGGAGATGGGGAACCTAGAAAAAACATCCAGGCACTTGAGCATCTGCAGATACCCATAAGGTGAAACGGCATTGACCAGGTTATCTGTTATCATCCTGTCTCTTCCTTACTGGTATGTTAGCGTGGTGTTCTGTCACTGTAAAACAGGACAACACACTGCCAAACCCCTCCCCCTTTTGTACTCAGGCAGATGAGGTATGTAGTCAGTCAGCTTTTTGTCCTGTAATCCCATGCACTGAAGTTACTGGAACAGGACACACATTCACTGTGTTGTCAATGGCTTTAAACTAAGAAGCGTCATCATGATTTCTTTTGGTTCCTGTAATTACATAGTGGTTGCATAGATTTCCACTATTTTCTTCCTGTTTGGTGAAATCTCACATCCTTTTTTTTATCTGAAACTTCTTACCTGTGTCAATAGTGGCAGTTCATCCATTATTGTGAACGACTTTTTTGTGGTCAAGTTAACAGTTTTGAGAAAAAGAGAGCAGAGCTTTTGGAACAATTCAATAGCATGTTGAGTGCAGTTCTAGACTTCGCTTAGCTTATTGAGCTTATTGAGGTAGGTTATAGATAAAACGGTGAGATAAAAAGGTTCATGAGAACAGGATTTGTTTTCGTTACCTCTTTACAGGACTTCGAGTTGTTTATGGGGACTGAATACCAGTTTCCTGACATTCCCTGTAATTGGATTAGCTTATTTGATCATACGAAAATATTGGGGGGTTTTTTTGACGAATTAATGATTACCTGGAAGCAGACCATGGCACATTTTCCTTATAAAGTATTTCAAATTGGCTCAGAGTGCAGAGGGACTTACAGTTTATCTGAACACTTAAGGACCTTGCTCCAGGGTCCAACAGCATCAGCCTTGCATTTGATCATAGGCAAGTAAACCACCCCATCGTCATCTTATTGTATGGCCTAAAACAGAACAGCACCTGCTTAAAACTCCAACTATTCTTTTCCATAACAGTTATTAGCTCAGTGTAGCTTAATCCTGATCAGGTTAACATGGAGTGCCTATCCTGGAATTCATTGGACGCAATTAAAAGTGCTCCCAGAATGGAATTTCAGACTGTTGTAGAGCCCAATAACCACACCGCTTGACCTAGACCTGGAATTACCTAGCAATAAATGACTGTATTCTACAGAAAACCAGTTACAAGTGTGCTGTTTAGTGCACGCATTACATCCTGTGAAACGGGAAGCTGACCAAAATGAAAGCTGAATGGACGTTACCACAGCACATAGTCACAGAGAAGTTTAGATACTTTGCACCTAGTGTTTTATTTAAACAATGACATGAATGAATTAGCTTTGACTTTTTCTAGCATTTTTATGTATATAATACATTATATACTGTATTTCCTACTGCTGACTTATGTACATAGCTTTTGGAAGCAAACAGATGTTGATCGGATGGACGATAAGCAGTGGATAAGTGTATGAGATCCCTTTCAAAATACATATCAGCATGTCAGGACGGATAACACAGGAAATAGTCAAATGTGACATTAAAATATAGTACTTAGTTCTTAATGCCATCATTTCTTGACAGCCCAGATAAGTATGGAGTGTTGTTACTATTGCACAAACTGATCTACGGTGAAAGTCAGAAAACAAACGCCTTAGCTAAGTCTGTGTACTAAAGTGTAACTATAGTCCTGGAGGGCCGTTTTTCAGCGCAGTTTGACGACTTTCAATCTCTCATCATTATTTTTCTCTCAGTAGTTTCCTGCCCCACAAGTCTTCCCAGTTCTCCATTACTACGACTTCTGTCTGGAACTTTAAGCGGTATTACAATTTAGTTGGAAGTGTTAGGTTTATTCATCACGACATAGAACGCTAATTGTAGGTGCAAGTTCATTTTGCTCATCTGAAGGCAATTCCTTTTGAAGTCCTTTGACAGCATTATAGCTGGGAGGTTATGGTTGCGGGGTGGGGTGGGCGGGTATTTGGATTGGGTTTTCTGGAGATTTAATGTGGAATTCACTGGGCATGGGAACCATTTCACCACAGGCTTACGTCCTCATGAATACTAGCACAACGCTTAAACCATATCATGTAATTTATAAAACTATTCCCATTAGCTACACTAGCCAGATACCTTGTTACAGTGGCTAATGTTAACACTTTAGCAGTAGCTATATGATGTTAACTCGATACCGAAGCCAGTAAATATTGGTTACTTCATAGATGATTAGATACAATAGGCTTATATTATGACTGATATCCTACTTTGGTGTCCCTGTGCCAAAATATAGTCATACCGACTCTATGCTTTACACCAAGGAACCTTGTGGCTAAAATACCTACTGAGTGCATCACAGATATTTACACAGTGGAGTGACAGAGAGGTTGTTTGACCAAATGTTCCTTTTCTTAATAGTTTAGCTACGTCTGTAATTGCCCATGGTAAATAATGGAGGAAAATGTACAAATATTTGACTGCATTCTCCGGTCACTGTTTCATTTCATTTAATACATTTAATCCACGCCAATTGTACATCCCAAACCCCTATGCTTCGTATTTGTCCTTTTTCGAGCTGTGGTTCTACAATTAGTTTTTTATTTTTGCCCAGATTTACTGTCTACACGCTGTGCTACTACTCCCATGAGTACCATGATGGGGTGCGAGTGTGTTCTCAGTATTCGCTTGAAATTTTTTTTTTTTGCATGTGTTTTGATTAAACATACCTGTCATATTGTACCCCGTATCTTACTACCCTATATCTTACTACCCCAGAGTACCACAAAGTTTAGTATTTGGCCCTGGTCAGCTGTGTTTCTACTTAGTGTTTCTGAAGGGTGTGTGTGTGTCCCTTATCTAAATTCACTTCCCAGACTGTACTGTTTTACAATCCTGGACTACCACAAGGTTTTGTGTTTGGGTCTGATCATCTGTTTTCAGCCCCGTGTGTTTCTAAAGCGTTCCCATGTTCCCATCCTTTTCTACTCACTTTTAGTTTTGGTATTTTTACCCGCCATAATGTATCATGTTACCACACTGGAGTATCAAAATATTTGTCTTCAGTTCTAGTGCTGTTTTCCCCCATAGTCTCTAGTCTGTCTGTATTTAGTCTTCTTTTGCTCTTTTTTTTCTTCTTTTCAGTATTGACCCTCATACTCACCAAGAAGCGGAAAGCACAGGCTGGAAACAACACTAGAGACACACACATTCACTACCCACTCACACTGGGACACTTTTAGATACAGCCTAATGCTTGACTGGTTTTAAACAGTTCAATAATTTTCTCCCACAGTCTTTTAACTAGAGAGCCTCTGCCCACCCTTTCTCCTCAACCACGTTCACGAATGCTGCCTTTTATATCTATTCATTAATACAATCACCTGCTTCAAACCGCATCGTTACTTAGTGTGTTTTACATCATTACTAGCCCTAAATTGCCCCGTCTCAACTTTTTTGGAATGTGTTGCAGGCCTGACATGCTGAAATGGATGTTTATTAAGTAATGAAGTTGACCAGACAAAATATAAAATGTATTCATTTCATACTGTCTGCAAATAAATAAAGGTCAAAGTAAATCTAAGACAAGTAAATCTCATACTATCCCAACTTTTGGGATCTGATTTGGGGTTGTATCTTGGAGTACGGTTTTCTATTCTGTGATGTTGCCCTGCGTTTCTAGTGTGTGTTTATGTGTGCGTTTTCTCAGGCTTTGTTTGTAGTTTTATTTTTGACCAGGTCTCCATATTATACTTTATTTGAACAATGCTGGAGCAGCTTTCTGCTTTCCGTTTGGCCTTCTCTCTGTTTCTAAAATGTGCATGTTTTCAATTTTCCATTGTAATTCCCCTGTTCTGGGTGGATGTTATTTTATGTTCACTCTGTGTCCGGGGAGAACATTTCACACAGTGTTCTACACAGGAGACTTCCTGTCTCAAAATACAGTAATCCCACTGCTTTAATCACAGTGTGATTCTTTCTTCCTAGTGACTTCTAGGAAATGGAACACTGATTTTTGTTAAACAATTGCCAGTTCCCTTTCATTGCACCAACTGCTCGGCCACCCAAAATTCGAGAAAGATTCCAGCTCTTTCTCCCGTTATTCACATCATCTCAAAGGAAGAGAAGAGTGCGTCAGAGCCGCCTCCTACTCAAAACAACTTGACCCATGTGGCCCTTTTTAAGAACATTCTCTGCCCTCTTATTATTGCTGGAGAAGGTTTAAGCAGTATTCTTGGATTACATTTGTAAAGGTTGGTATACAACAATTAAATGACGTGTCAAATCTCCCAAGCGCCTTATTTCAAGTGAATGTAAAGGTTACAGATAAGTGTATATCATTAGAGAAAGTAACATATGAATAGACCCATGGAGATTCTAGGATCAGAGCTTTAGGGATGCTAAGAAAAAAAAAACATTTTAGCTTGATTTGACACTTGTTAAAGAAGAACATCTGAACTTGAGACACCTGTGAGCCACAAAGCCACTGTCCCCTGCTGTACTTAAATGTTAGAATGTTAGGTTTCGACCATATTGAACTACGTTCACGTTTAGTTTTTCAGCACATCAGAAAAACTTCTGCTTAAAAAATGAAGAACAAAAAAAACGTTTTTACAACTTTAGGGGTGCTGGGACTCGATTTAGGGTTTTTAAGCAGACCTAAAAGGGGATGGAGGGGACGGATGTCAATTACGAGTCAATGTTCAGGACAACCCTTTTTTACCATAGACTGTTTGTCTAAGGATGCTACATATCATCACTAAATAGTAGTTGTGTCTACGGACTTTTGGCCATAAAGTCTATATGAACTGCAGACAGTGGTGGTTTGGTTGTTAAGGTGATATACGGTGGCTTAGTGGTTAAGGCTGTGAAATGTTAAATCGGAAGTTTGTGAGTTCCATGATAAAAAAAAACGGAATCACTAACATTTTCAATACTGAATTCAATGATTATTTGTAGGACCACTGTATTTAATTATGGATATGGATTATGGCTGTTTTATGGTCTTGAATTTGCTTTATTGCCTCTATAGTCCTAACAAATGCAACTTCGAAAGTCTCGCTTCTTACCAATAATTACTCCTATATAATCCAAGTGACACTTTGAAAACCCGGCTTTATGATCTTTTACTGCTTAGCTTTACAGGAATATAATGTTTTCAAATATGGTCTTGCACACATTAACCAATAAGGTGGTTTCCAAGGGTGTTCCAGCATGATATAATTCATATGTGCTTTGTTGTGTGATTCTGACCGTCCTCAGAAACCAAATATGACCAATCCGAGTGTAAATAGGTCTTTATTTATACATTATTTTCTTAAACAACCTCCTCATTTTGGTCATGGTTGTGGTAGCATTGGGACCCATCTTGGGGACAGTAGGTTAGAGGGTGGAAATACAACATGAGCAGGGAACCAGCGATCACAGGACATCACACACTCGTTTATTCACGCTCAAGTATATTTAGAGGCAAGTCACCGGTCCACATAATGGCCTGGTGTATAGCAAAGCCAACAACCTCATAGTCAGGTGAGGAACTAACATAGGTCCCTGGAGTGGGCCAACACTAAAAGTACCTGCGAAACCAGTATGTAGTTCTCAGGAAACTAACCAAAGTGTAACTGAACCATCGGTGCATATAAGGTTATATCCACCATCATTTGGTTGAATTATGGCCAATCGGGTGCATGTGTCATATCAATTCATGGTTGCTCTACATCACTTCCTCTTCTAATTCCCCAAAGAAAAACACAGACAGAATAATTATTTCAACTGAACAACTGTTATGCTGCTGAAGACCTGTCAGTTCAGTGGTAGTGTGACGTAACTTACTTTATAGGGAAGTGAGGTTGATGTGCGAGTTCTGAAAATTTTCAAGGGAGGTTTGTGGGAACTTTAATTGAAATACAGTCCAGTCTTTATAGCCAGATGTTTGTGAACACAGAAAATAAAAATCAATCAACCCCAGCTCTGTGTCTCATATCCTTAGAGACCTCAATCAGCGAAGGACAAGCATCAAGACTCTTCTCTCTACTGGAATGAGCTTCCACTGGATATTCAAATGATCGAGTCTATTACTGTCTTCAAACAGCAACTGACAACTCAATCTGTTATTTGTTCCTAACTCCTAAGAGTGTCTTAGTTGTGTGATGCTCTTGGGAATTTTTGCTAGCATGAGGTAATGTCTACTCAGGAAATAAAGAGCACTTCTGTAAGTTACTCTGGATAAGGGCTTTTGCTAAGTGCTTTGAATATAAACTGTCGGCAGTGAGTGTGGCTTTAACAAGCTCATTAATTAAAAGGTGTGGCCACAGACTTTTGGTCATATAATGCGTTGTTAGTCTATGGCCCAGAAACAGTAGTAAAGACAAGGCGGCTCTTGAGAAGTCTTTAGGCATCATCCACGACTTCCATTGGGATAACACAGTGGACAAATTCCCTTAATCGTTCACCAACATGGGGACGGCAGCAGGAAATACAATGAAGCAAGGTGTTTTGACCTTTATAAATCTGCCAATGTGTATAAAGATCGGTCTGGAAGAGGTCTGTGGGACTGTGGTGGCTTAGTGGATAAGGTACTGGACTGTGGACCAGAAGGTCAAAGGTTTAAATCCGACCTCTGCCAAGCTACCACAGATGGGTCCATGAGCAAGACCCTTAACCCACAATTGCTTGGATTGTAAGTTTGTATGAATTGGGAGTCGCTCTGGATAAGGGCGTCTGCTAAATAACATAAACATAAATGTCTCAAGTGTAGTTTGTCCCGACACTCAGTGTGGATGGTGGGTAGACGGGCGAATTCCAGAGGACGGTAGCATTTAAGGGTTAAGGGTCAATTCCATCTTCAGTTACCTGACCAACTAAAGTTTTGAGATTTCCGTGTTAATAATTTTCAAACCACGAGGAATGTTGCAAATCTGATGGCGACAATCGATTTTGGAGACGATTCTGCTCTTCTTTGATATGCTGCATGACCATCTTCCATTGGAAAAACCTGCCTTTGATCCAACACGGTGGCTTTCAAGATAGTGGCCATGTTCCAGACATAGCCTAAAAAACACCCACTCACTACTTGCTAGGGTATTCAGATAGATCAATTTCCCTTTTATTTCTGAAATTTTTTGCCGATTTCTCATCATGAATACACTTCTGGGAATCACGCTACACAGTTATTAAGATGTGCCTCTGCCTATTTGTGATGTAGCTAGAATCTCACATGGGAACTCCTGGTACTCCCGCTCTATCCTGTAAAGTGTTTACAGCCTGGGTGTTAAGAGTAGAGCTGATCTTTGGCAACTCGTATGCCAAGAACTGTGACTGCAGGGTCAAAGCATGTGAGCCTGCTAACAATAGAGCCTGGCACACATCCACCTGGCCTTTCTTGGAAAAGTGAGAAGCTTCAGCAAACTTCTGTATTGGAGTGCTGCCTTTCCACCACCTGTAGAATGATGAGCAGCAGTGTCAGACTTTAAGTAAATCAAACTGTAAACACAGAATTTGCCGTAGGACCCATGTTACTCACAACGCTAACAACGTGCTGTGGCCTAAGAGTGATATAAAATATTGTTTTAATGCAGAGAATTTTATTTTGGAATTAGTTGTGAGTTGAAAAAAGTTTCAGTATCGATCACATTATCACATTTGAAAGTAATTCAGCATCTAAGTTAAAATACAATGGCGAAATTCCGAGAGCACGAGTACAAAAAAACTTTAGAAAGTTTTGCTTTTGCATTTTCTAACTTAGCACGAGGTTTATCGTTACAAATTATGTAATCATCATGCTAATTTGCATTTCTATAACTCTTTAGGCCTAACCTCCAAAATCACCTGAACTAAACCCCATCAAGTATTTATGGCGCCACTTAAAGTCCAGTTGAGACGTTTCAATAATTCAATAAACATAAAAACACAGTAGCAATTACTAGGGCTATTGCAATACATTGAGATATTGACAAAAATGATATCTTGACGATAACGATCGCGTGACGATACTTTGGAAGTGTATACCTTGGGTCTACGGTATTCAAAAGTTGTCTGTCACAAGGAAAAAAATTGAAAGGTGAAAGCATTTGTTATGCTTTGCCTTTGGTTGACTTTTTTTTTGTCCTAAATCCCTTTTTTAACAGAATGATTATGCAGCGTTTTTAACCCTGGTTTAAGCCTGTTGTGGACATTTTTTTTTCTTAGTTTTCATATTCTGCACTGTGGTTAGTTTGCACATGGTGAAACACGTTTATCGTCGAACTGTCCTTAATGGCAAAGATTTCCGACGTAGTGTGCAGATTTAAATCTAACGACGTAGACCGAGACTGTTGCAGACTGTGTTTTGTCTCCTAGCAATTGGTAGCTAATTTTAAACTTCAGGCATTTGTTTTTAAACACTCAGTGCCGTTCACACTTTGCTAAAATGAGGATAATATCCTAGCGTTTTTTTTTTTTTAAACGGCATGTGCAAGCTGGTAAGCTGTGTGCCAGTGATGTCAAACCATGCAGCCGAGCCGTCAGTCTGCTGTCACACAGTACTGAGTAATGTTTACGTGTCTGTTCACTGTAGGCCGATAGTGATCCTCTGCCTGGCCTTACCACCCTCAAACACAGTTAGTCATGCATCCTGAGCCAAATTTCAACTCACAATCCAGTGAACGGTCCATTCTGCTGTAGGTCTGGGCAAGCTTAAATTCCCCTAACTATTTCGATAAAGCTATAGTCGAATCACCAATAAAAGAGTTCATCCAGCACTGTGTGGGTTCACACAAAAGGGTATTTATTTACTTGTTGCTGGTGTTGTTGGGTGCACACTCAGCATGATTTGTTTTATTCCACAGAAATCCCCTGAACTCGGTGGAAACACTCAGCCCTGCAGTGTCGCATTACAAAGGCAAAACAAAGACGTCTTCCAGGCAGCTCACCCTATCCGCTTGAGTGCACCCAGTGCCCTGAAGCCCACGCCTTGATTTCTCGAAAATCATCTGCATGTCCTTGTCGTGAGTAAACAAACGTTCCCATGATGAGGGTAAATTTAGAAATTGGGGACTAGCATCAGCAAAAACACTGTGGATTTTGGAGACGATGCTACAAAGCAATGCCGCAGGGATGAGTGTCAGTGTTTGTGGTGCTACTGAACTGTCCCAGCTACCTGACAACTCGTTTGTAGTTCTCATGTATCTCATGTGAATAGCACATTTCGCTGGAATTTGAATACCAATTATAAAGCTGGCTCAGCAAGATGTGCTGCTGACTGTGCTGCTCAAGATATCCATTCATCCATTCACAGGATTTCCTTTGCTTTTCAGTGGAATGGGAGGAGTCGGTGTGATGAAGCGTGATGGAAACGGTCATGGATTGGTGACAAATGCAACTTGAATTGCCTTCCATAACTTTAATCAGGCGTCCTTACCAGGGCACGTCCACATGCTAGGACTAGAACACCATTTAGCCAGAACCGTGTTAGCAGGTGGTGCTAAAGTAGCCAGATCACTTGAAGACAGTGAACTCCACCATTCAGGGAAGTTTCTTCCACCACCTGGGTGGATGAGAATAGTTTTGATTGCCATAATCGATGCTTGAAGGGGTTGAGATATGAGCTGAGGTCACCTAGTGACTTCAGGTAGGAGGGGCATGTTCCATTTAGAAGCAGCAGCTACAGGGAGCCAGTTAAAGGTACAAAACGCTGGGGTGAAAAGGGAGGACGTAAGTAACTAAACCAGAAAGGCTGCTGCATTCTGAACAAATTCCATTGGTCCAAGTGGGGGAAAAAACAGCAGGAGCGAGGTGTTACAATCCTGTCTAGACGTGAGACGGGTCTGGACAAGCACCTGAGGAGTAATGGTCAAATCCTCCTGATATAGAAAAGAAACCTTGCAGACCTAGTACGGTTTGAAATATAATCAAAGAATGATCTGATTATCATAATTACTTCAAGGTTACATGAAAGACGAGGGGGTGAGCCAAGTGTTGGCCTGGGGAATAGCAAGATCCGCTTTTTTTTTTTTTTTTTTTAGAGTTTCGCTTCAAGCTGGCATCTAGGATTAGAAACACGAGCAGAGGAAAGGCATGACCTGAGTATCCGACGGAAACAAGGAGAGGTTGAGTGAAACGTCGGCATAAAGGTCATTACCCACCAAGCACGAAGCAAAAAATGCCATATTTTTCAGACATTATTTTTTTTTTTTAGGTCAAAACTATGTACTATGATGAGGCACAATTTTTATTATGGAATTGCCGCCTGGTTTAATTGAATTTAATTCACGTCAAGTTTCAGCGTTTGTTTAAATATAATTTGAGAGGCAGAAAATACAGGAGATCATTGACCGCGAGCTCGAAGAAATTTGCCATCGCCCAAATCAATCGCGCGAAAAAGCACGATAGGTGGGTAACGCCCTTAACGGTGGTAAATTTAGCCAAATTCTCACCTGCTACCTTTCTTCTTTCACTGTGTCCACATAGGTTTTGAAACGGTTTGCCTACACAGCTAAAAATGGATCATCCCTCTAATTAGGCACTAATCAAGCCTCGCTCTGTACCATGTACTCATCATGCACATGCACACGCACACGCACACACACACACACACAAAAGTGAGGATATGTGAATCTGCAGTCTTACTGCTAACACATTATTAGATCCCTTTCTTGGGCCATAGGTACTGGCCTTGAATCAGGTAATCTAGGACGTCTAGTGGAGAATACAAAGCACTCTGTGAAAGCCTCTCTGAAGAAAGGTGTCTAGTACATGTTATGAGTGTACAAGTAAAGGAAGCCACGAGAGGATATGACCTCACAAACACAATGGGTATAGAGAGAGAAAAGAAAAAGTCCCAGCACTGAACCTTGTGGGACTCCAGTGGAAAAGCTTGCATACCTTTAGATAAGGAGTAAGTCACTGTAAGGTTAAAACTCTGGAGCTCTGGAGAATCCTGCATGAGATAGAGGGACTGTAAGAGATTAGTAATGCTGCTCTTTTTTGATGTCTTAATGGCTATTATGGGGTTCTGTTATAACAAGCTGTTTCAGATTTATGTGTGATTTACGTGTGGAAGTTCATACATTTATTTTTTATATTAAACCATGAGTCAAGCATTGTCACAGGTCAGAATTAGACTGTGGGAGAATAGTGGCTAGGGCATTGGACTAGGGACCAGAAGGTCCTGTAT
The DNA here is from genome assembly GCA_034779995.1 of Parotocinclus haroldoi. Classification (NCBI taxonomy): domain Eukaryota; kingdom Metazoa; phylum Chordata; class Actinopteri; order Siluriformes; family Loricariidae; genus Parotocinclus; species Parotocinclus haroldoi. Next base: position 16,325 of record JAUZST010002700.1, read on the forward strand.
TCAAATCCTACCTCTACCAAACGTCTGCCGCTCAGACCTAGAGAAAGACCCTTAAGCTCTATATGCTTATATCAGACGCAAGTTACTCTGTGTATGGGCATCTGCTAAATGTAAACATAAAGAGGCAGATCTAAATTACATTATGTTTACCTCCACCAAAGTGTCGAACGCAATTTCTACCCAAAGTCACTTTGGGTAATGCTGTAAATGTAAAGACATCATCATTCTTATTTACTGGCATAATAAACCATGCATGGCGTGATTAATAAATCAATGGCGCAACTAGTTATGTTGTTTATTTCCTTACCCCCAAACTGTTACAAGTGTGTTTATGTTTAGTCTGATTGACTCTGGCGCTACCTATTCTGATGTTTTTGTTCCGCAGATTTACTGCGCCAAAGACAGCACTCTATGTAATAAAGGCATGTGCTGTTTAAAGTCCCTGTTATGTTCTATGTTCTATGACCGGACATTACCATAGTCCCATATGGCTACATCATGTGTTATTTTAAACACTAATACTAAATAAATACAATATAAAAAAACATGTATTCATTAATACAGTCAATCTAAGCTTTGGGCACTTTATCTAGTCTGACACACCCAAAACGAAAAGGAAAGGAGTTTTCAGTTATTCAGATTATTATTATTTCGACTATTATGCAGTCTCAATGCTTTCCTGTATCTCGGAACAGGCATATTTTCACCAGTACATGGGCCATTACATGCAAAGGCCATTTCCAACAGTTGATGTCATTATGCACTCTCATTACTCACATTACATATGTACACATCATTGAGCATATTTAATTCTGACACAGAATGACAAGCTCACAGGAACCTTCTCACCCTTTTCTTTGTGTAATGAAGGAGCGTCTGTGAACAGCTAAGTCAATAGAGGAGATCCTCTCAGTTTCGATGTTCGATGTACAGATGATGGAATTTACCTTGAGTGCCATTGGAGGTGCCCTGATTGCTTGCCTTTTCGGTGCTGTAAGATTTCCTGCTAACACTACCAGCATTTCATAGAGAAAGTGAAGCAGTGGGTGTTGGCCTTTACGTTTTTGACACGGCTGGACTGAACTGGAGAAACAAGGTCTGAAAATGCAGGTTAGAATTTATAGGCCGCCGAGCTTGTGGCTTTCATTTCGGTTTCTTAGAGGCTCCATGCTACCTTTCACCTTTCCTTAACCCCCTTGACCTTTTCTGAGAATTGCATGACCATGGTTTTACCATGTTTTTGGGTGGAAAGAAAATGAGCGGTAAAGTACAACAGTCAAAGCATGGCAGATTCTTAGTATATAAATAGTTACCATAAAATACCTCAGTACTGTAGTTCTTTGTAGAACTATACAATACCCATAGCTAGTACAAACTACAGTCGAATCCGGTTAATAGGGGCACATCGGGACGGGATGGTTTTGGTCCTAATAACCGGCTGGTCCGATTAATCGAACATGCCCTATGTTACAGGACGG
>JAUZST010002701.1:0-11820 GCA_034779995.1 Parotocinclus haroldoi
CCCCAAAATGGTAGGAAGAAACCTTGGGAGGAACCAAGACTCAACAGGGGACCCGACCTCCATGGGCGGCCTAGATGGTAATTAATTCCTAAATATTCCTGACTATGAACTGATTGATGTGTCACCAGACCCTGTCACATCTATAACCTGCTCTGATCAGTGCCAATCGAACTCTATGGTGCTGGGCAGTGAGCACAGAGCCCACTACAACACTCAGGCCACCCTCGTGAAGTCACCATGCTACTAGTAGTGATGCTAACCCTACCCTGACCAACTGCAAAACTAGTTCAAAATCAGCCAGTAAAGATGAAGAGGAACGAACTGTCAATGGCCTACAGCTGTTAACACCATTTGTCTCATTGTTGTTTCTCTTGTGCATAGGTTGTACATGTGATTAACATCACATTGAAACTGATAAAAAAAAAAACACCCCTGCTACTTCACTGACCAGATCAATATACCGGAATTTGAACTGAGTTGATGCTATAATCTGATTTAAGTGTTCCTGTCATTTTCGTAATCATTTCGTATAAAAAGCATAAGATAACCGTAACTAACCCTAACCCGATGTAGCTGTTAGCAGTTTTAATGCTGGATTACCTGACCACAGTCATTTTGCTGAAGGAAGGGGTGAGCTGCTTGATTCCATAGTCGCTGATGTTGTTGTTATCCAGGTCGACTCCTAAAGACTTCCTGTGGTGATGAAGGACGAAGTTCAGTGCACTACAGTCACCGGAGTAAATGTTGCAGTAAGCTAGTTTGATGTAATCCGCTGAGATTCCTTTAGCTGTGAGCCGAGCCACATCCTCGCTATGCATCTCGAATATACAGCGCAGCATCCACAGGAAGTTTGGCATAACGTGCACTTTACTTCCTTTAACATCGGTGCTGGGGTAGCGAGGCAGGTCGCTCAGATGTGTTTTCACGCTGGAGGACAGGTAGGACTTCAAAAACACACGCTTCCTCTTCAGGGATGCAGGAGGGACGATGTGCTCCAGGAGGACCCCGTTCGATTTGGACAAGAGGCCACAGAGAAACAGGTTTGTGAACTGAAAATGCTCGTTGGTCTGGAAAGGATCCGTGTCTTTGGGATGAGATGATCCAAAACAGGACAGACAGGACATACGAGATGTCCTCTTGTACTCGCACTTAGCGAAGAACCTCAGGATCCCATCAGGAGCGACATCTGGGTTCAGGACAAGTGCTAATGCGGTGAGAAAGGACTGCAGTGTCACATGGAGAAATTCGTACGTAGCAGAACGGCCACAGGCATCGTAGTGACTGACGGGCCTCAGAAAGCCAAGCTGTATATCTTCATCTTTCAGGCCACAGGATGAAACTTCTTCATGGCTGAAAATGAAGCTGCTGTTCTCCAGACCCAACATGGCAAGTGTAGCGAAGGCAGAGAGAATCTTCAGTCCAGATTTGAAAGTATCTGCGGGACAGCGAGTGATCTTCTTCAGAAGTCCTGAGCTCTTACTAATACGGCCCAGAAACACCTCGGCCAGCAGGAGGAAGACATTAGTGAGGGTGATGCATGAATCTGGAAGCTCCACGTCTTCATATATGCTCTGTAGATGCTTAAAGGTCTTGAAAATGATCCAGCTGAAGAGTGGGATGGAACAGAGACCACAGAGATGAGGGTTTGCATCCAGCTGCACCGACACCACATCCCTGTGCTCTTGCAGGGGGAAGTGATGAGTCAGATACAGTCTGAGATGTTCTGGTGAGAATCCTCTAAGAGACACTTTCTTTCTGATCACTTTGCTCTGGATCTCTGTGCCGGTGCGAGCTGTCAGAATCTTCCTGGAACCTTTCAATAATTTTCCACAGAGTAGGTTCATGAGAACTAAAAGTGGATGTGTCCTCTCTTCAGGAGAGACAACTTCGGGAATATTATCCATGTTAAAGTCCATGACGATTTCGTCGTATCCATCAAATGTGAAGAAGACCGTCTCTGGGAAGCGGAGGATGTAGTTGAACACCTCACTTTCTGGGTCTCCGTCTGGGTAGCAGTTGTGTTTGAAGATCAGATCTTTCAGTGAGATCTCATCCGTATCTTTAAAGCTTCTGAACATCCTGCACCTGAAAGTAAAGAAGAATTTTGCTCTGGTGTTCAGCTCTCGTTTGGACCACAGATTCTGGAGCTTCTGGAGCAGGATGGACTTTCCAACTCCGGCGTCCCCTGAGATCAAGATGGTCTCAGCCTGCTGGTTGAACACACCTTCTTCTCCGAGAACTTCATCCAGGCTCTTCAGGAAGCCAAGACTCTCTCCTCTGTCGTTCATTATCTCCATTAGTGTGTCAGTGTAAAGTTCATCCAGTAGTGTTTCCTCCTTTTGAGAGTATGAAGTGAGAAACTGAGTGTCTCTGCCCAGCTCATATCTCAGCTTCTCAGTGTATCTGCTAACTGGGAACAGAAACTGTGTTAGTGCAGCTATGACATGGAGATGATTAGTTATACCAGTGGGAGCTCTTGGAGGAGTCTACAAAAAAAAGGGGCACTGCAGAAAAGTTTGGGAACCACTGAGTTATATTACTTTTTCTCTGAGCACTCACTGGGGTCTGTGTTAATCACAGGGAGGTTCTTTACACACTCTGCAGGTTGGTAATTAATGGTATTAAACCATGGCCGGAGGTCGATGTAGGCGTCGTAGACCTCATGGAGAACGTAAATAAAATATGCAGAAGCTTCTTCTCCTTTACTCTGTACTAACTCCAGAATCTTGCGCACCTATTAAAAAAAAAAAACACATTTACCATTGGGAATAAACCTAAGTCAATAAACCCACCAACTCAATTCAATTCAATTTGATTTCTATAGCGCTTTTTACAACGTAGCATCGTCTCAAAGCAGCTTTACAGTAATATATTATCTTTTAAAATGCCAATCCCAAGTTGAGCAAGCAGTGGCATGACAGTGGCAAGGAAAAACTCCCTAAAATGGTAGGAAGAAACCTTGGGAGGAACCAAGACTCAACAGGGGACCCGTCCTCCCTGTTAATTAAATAAATACTAAATGTATATTAAATCATAGCAAAATTAGGTTAAAATAAATAACACATTATGAATACAATTTAAATTGGTAATAAAAAAAATTATAAAACAAAATTGATTATAAAATCAGTACTTAGAGGGAGGTCCTTGGAGGCACAACGTCTCCTAACTCAATCCTCTAACAAATAACCCCAATATCTTAACATAACGTAACGCAAAACCCTAATCGCTAAATTCAATAAGGAAATTCTAGCCCTCTTCCAGTAGCAACAATGTCCTAAGCAACTAACCCTAAAAAGCAAAATAAAGCAAAACTGTAACTGAAATTGGCATTGGGATTAATATATTATATTATATTTGTATTATCTATCCATAAAAAAAGACCTGTAGATAAATTCATTCTGTGTTCTGACTGAATAATGTCATCCAGTTTAATAACATGTATGTAAGAACATCTAGCTCCATTATCAGATTTCGTATATACAAAATGTGTTTCAGAACCTGATCTGTTTTAGTAGATGAACGTTGGATGATCTCCACATCTTCACTGCAGAAGAAGCCATTGCTGCTCAGGTTATCTAGAACACACTGTGTGTTCTTCACCTGTTCCACTAGAACTTGTCTGTGCTGTGTAAGTAACCTGCAGGAGGAGGGAGGAGCTCCCGCTCCATCCTGATCCACACAGCCCATCATCGGAACCATAGCACCATCACCTTCTACTTTAGTTTTTTTTTTTACGCTTCAGTTCCGTGTTGAAACTCATTGGGATCTTGGATCTCGAGTTCTGCCAAGATCTTTTCCTCTTAATTTACAATGTCCATCAAAACCGAGCCCCACAGAACAGGTTTCAGATCAGCTGTGAGTTTTAGTATCTTCAGCAGGCACAAACCCAACAGAACTTGAACCCTTAGAAGTAAAAAAAAAAAAATGTTTAGACTTCACAGATGGGTTGACCTTTTAAGTGTCATCATATTTATTATCGTTTTAAAGTCTTAAATCTGCTTCTGATCTGATTTATTTTTACATCGATTATCAGGTGTATCATGTGTAGGTGTAGTGACACACAGTTACCTCACAGCTCCGAAGAACTAGGTTCGAATCCCAACCTGACCATCGCCTGTATTAAGACGGAACGGAATCTGCTTGTCTGATACTTCTGGGTTTTCCGTTTTTCTCCAACCTTTCGGAGATACGTCTGTAAAGTACCCAAAGTGATGAGGATTTCGAATTGCTTATTACATTCAAAACTGCCTCTGTAGGATCGGGAAACACCGAAACAAACAAACTTATTCAAAGCAGGGTTTTTACCGTAGTTCAGTCCAGATTCTGTAATCTTCCGGAAACACCACAAGGCAAAAATGAAAGTAGATTGCAGAAAAAAAAGTTTCGTTTATATTCACATGTTCAAATTTCTTTCTCTAAATGTCTTGCAAATATATACTCACTAGTATACAAGACAAGCAGCAATGACTTGATATACAACAGAAACATGACTATTTTTGATCTCGCCACAGTGTCTATATAGTTGCCGTGATCGCGATGAGAGCTAAGGGACAATCTATAAATTACACTACAGAAAAACCTCATGTGATTTTTTTTCATATAATGAGCAGCCATAATTTAAAGCTGAACACACATAAAAACATTAAAGCATACTTAATATTAATAAATGTTGTTGTTTTTTTTACTTAACAATAATAAACAAAATATACTGCTCACAAAAACTTAGATGATATTTCTAAAGGAATCTGAAGCTGATGAGTTTGCAATCCAGCAACTTTTTCTAACCTTTTCTTCGCTTTTCTGATTATCTTGTTTAATGGCATAAAATCAAACGCACCTTTTAATCGCTTCATATTCTTTTTTTTTTTTTTAAATATCCCCTAATTCTTTATGAGCAGCGTAGGACAGAGACTAAACCTGTTCGCTAGGACAGGTGTTACACCATTAGGTTATCTTCATTTTTACTGGGTGTAAGGAGCAAGGTTCGTTTTGAAAACTGACCTTACCTGGACAGAGAAGTTCTCCCACTTATCTAACTGAAGTGTGATGAGCTCATATTTAGAAGGAGAATCCCATTTTTGATCATGTGCTGCCCTCTTGTGAACATTTTTGGAATCGTTTACAGCCGATATCTTAAATGGCTTCAGTCCATGTTTTCAGTTAAAGAAACCCGACATTAGAAAAAGAAAAAAAAAAAAAAACATTTAACGGTTAGGACTAGATCTCGATCTGTCCATAGATCGCCATTAACCAAAAGCCCGTTTTATGTTATGACGCTGCTGATTAGGAAATTTGCCATAATATATTACTTTTTATAATTTACATTAATATGACACACGTACAGTTGTACAACAAAATTTACAATTGAATAAACGTACAAGTTTGTGTAACTGTGCCTAGATTTTAATAGCTAAACTAGTTTTTAAAAACATATATAAATATGTAATAAACAAGTTATTTTAATAAAAGTTCATCTTATTTATCCAGATCTAATTCATGGGTTTGTAATAGAGAAAGTTATTTAAAAAAAATGTGTTTGTTTCTGATAATATCTGTGGAAGGATGTATTAATAATTTACATCATTAGATCGAGTATAATAATAGTTATATTTGCTTTCTAATTGCTTTCTCTAAATGTCTTGCAAATTATACTCACTAGTATACAAGACAAGCAGCAATTGTTATTGTTATGAAATGGGATTAGGACCCAAGGATGTGGGAATGAAGGAACCCCACATGGTATAATAAGAATGGGGAAATAACTAAAGAGGCAGAGCAAAAGGCTCTCCAAAATCCAAAAACAAAAAGGGGAAAATTTACACAGCTGTGATGTGTCCCGAATGGGAATTACCCCCACAGCTGGTACGTGCACAAATTGACAGCAATGTGCACCGAAACGGCAGAGTGCAGACGTGCAGTAAGCAGGAGAAGGCGCTGATTTGGGACGCCTCCCAAAACTCAATTGGAGTGTGCAGACTGCTGGAGTGAGGCTCGATAGTGTGTGTCCTGAGTAACGACGGGAAGGGAAACCCTGAATGTATCCCTAATGCACTAGAATACCTCAGGGGTTTCCCCTGTACACATCCGTCGGTTCTATACGCCCGGGATAGAACCAGCGTGGATGGACACCTGGGCCGTGTTGCGGCACCGCAGTGGGATCTGGGGCAGGTGCCCCAGGGGACTCGCCGAGGTGTCCCCCCTGCACGTAGGCACGCCGAGTGGCATGCGGGAGACCATCCACGGATGGAGCCAGAGGCCTAGTCGATGGACGGGTTGTGGGTTACAAGGAACAAGAGCTGTTCCTGATGTCGTCCCACTCAGGGGGCTGGTCCGGTGGCTACCCATTGATCCCATAGACTGACATGGGGCTTGAAAGGCGCTCCAGGGGTAACCCAAGGTGTCGAGCCAGTCCTCGGTCGCAGAATTTAGTGACCGACCCCGAATCCACACCGGCCTGTACTGTGGCGGACCCTGTCTTCCACACCAGGGAAAATCATTCTAAATCCTTCAGGGTCGCCTTCAAAATCAGCCGTAATCAGCCACATAATTCCGGGGCCCTGTTCCAGAGACACGCCCTTAGTTTAAGTGAGGTGCCCTTCTTGGGGACCCTAGCGGGACCCATGCCGCCTAGCTGCATGGGCTTGGGTTATGGGGACTGTTCAGGGACGGGACCAGGACAGGACCAAGAATGATCACGACCTCGTGAGGGAGGCAGAGGCCTGCGTGTGTCAGCCCGCTGACGGACCCCGTTGTCGAGAGATGCCGCAAGCCGGTAAAAAGTGAAGATGAAGGCACGAAGATTAAGAACCTCATTGAGGCCCTGGTGGAAGAGGACGATAAGTGGGGCCTCCTCCCATCCCAACTTGACTATTTAGTCCGCCACGGGGCGATTGCCCTGGGAGATGTCCACCAGGCATGGGTGGGGTGGAGAAAAGTCTCCCTGAGAGGCAGAGCAAAAGGCTCTCCAAAATACAAAACACAAAAAGGGGAAAATTCACACAGCTGTGATGCGTCCCGAACAGGAATGGCCCCCACAGCTGGCGCGTGCACGAATCGAGTGGCGCAGAGGAGATCCGGAACGCCAGAGGGAGAGCGTGAGCCCGAGCGTGTGGTAGTCGAGCCAGGGCGCGTCTCAATTGGAACGCGCCAGCCGACTGGAATGAAGCTCGATAGGAGCCGAGTGAGGACGGGAAGGGATACCTTAAATGTATCCCTAGATACCTCAGGGGTTTCCCCCGTACACATCCATCGTCTCTATAAATACTCAGGGATGTCACCGTCTATATTCGATGCTGATAAGTTGCGACGTGCGTCAGACAGGCAGCGAATCGAAGGCAACATGCTACCGTTTAAGCGCTTGTCTAAGGGATTAAGGGATGCCAGCATGGGGCCATACGTTCTGTGTGAGGATGTGGCTCTGAACAACGCTGGGGTTTGTACTATTATAGTAGAGAGCCCAGGTGTTAGATATCACGTCTTCAATTAAATTAAACATTTAATCTGTCTCATTACTTATTTTTTGAGCTGTGGAAGGCGTCCAGTGGATCAGGTCAGTCTCAACTTTGAACAGGACCTGGTTCAATGTTGATGTAATCGTTCAGCTCTTCCAGGTTCTTCTGTACCTGTAGGGGTAGAAGATCTAAAAACTGGATAAACGCAGTGTGAATGATAGCATTAGGGAACACAATATCGGCTGTTCTCCACAGGCCCTGTAATTGTTTAATGACCGTTTTGCGTGGGTCCTGTTCTAATGCAAAGACAACTTTTTTCTACTTGTTGCTGAGATTTAAACTTCTGTAAGACATTTGAAATGTGAAACAAATTGGCCCCTGGAAAACTATCCGCCTGTATATTGTTGTCCTTGATTTGAGGGATGTGGCTGAGATTTGAGTCATTTATAAATATTATTGGTTTATGTATTGTGAGGGACCATCCCTATCTATTGCTTTTCTCTCTGTGTTTATATGTCTATAGGGTTTGTTCATTGATCTTCTGTCCACAAAATCCCCCTCCGAGGAGTCTGAGGTAAAGGTGAAGGTAAGTATTTTGTTTGTTTTATGTTCAGGTGCAGATGTTCTGTTTCCGGAGATGTACCTCTCATTTATTGGAGAGGTGAGATTTGTGGTTGGGCCTGTGGAGAACTTCCTATCCTTTTCCCAGTGGCATGTGAAACAGGGCTCTGTGCTTCTGTGGTAGTGACTGTTTGATCTTTTATTAAAGTCACACAAAGCGGTTTCTTTTTTTTATTTTTGTTTATATCGCTTCTGGACCCATTTTACTGCCACTGTCCATTCTCTGTCCCTATGTCCATGTATGTCTTGTATCAGATTATGTTTGACTTGAACGTAGTGTTCCTTTAATATGTGCATGTTATTATTCATCCAGGTGAGTGTATTCTGTATAACCGTTTGTGTTGTTGATTCACTAGGTGAAGACACACTAGGTGGGATGTGTTGATCAGAAAATGTACCTTATATTAAAAGGACAGTTCTTCTCCTCAGCCACCCCTTTAAAACAACCCAGACGACAGGGTGTGCAGTCAAAGTGTTAGGTGAAGGTGAGGTGTTGTTTCCGGATTAAATTGCATTCTGAGGCGAGCCAGGCATACACCAAGGTGCAGCTTCAACGACGGTAACAGGGAAAACAGTGTTGCTACTGTTCAGTACTCAGTGTTAGTAACGGCTGTCATAATGGAGTCTGAACTTGAAAAATTGCAGATCGAAGTGAAGGGAGCTTTATATCACCTAAGTACAGAGCAGTTACTTTCACTTATGGATTTTCTTTACCAAAAGTCGAATATTAATTTTGCTGTTGCTGCTGTCCAATGAATCAGATCATTTTCCGCCTTAAACAGGAGATGGTTCAGGTCCATGACTGCATAATCATGAGTGTCAACGTGCTCGTTCACCTTCTCAGGGTTCTGCTGTTCCTGTAAGAGCAGAAGATCTGAATATTGGATTAATGGAGCATTGGGAAATACACTGTATGCTGTATTCTGTATACACATTTTTGTGTGGATGTTGTTCCCTATTATTGATTCCTAATGCCAAAACGAATTTTTTGCATGTGTGGGTGAGGTTTGAATTTTTGTAGAACCTTAGTAATGTGTAGGAATTTGGCCCCTCGAAAGCCATCTAACTGTATGTTATTGTCTAAGCTGTGGGATGCGACTGAGGTTTAAATCTCCTATGAATACTATTGGTTTATGTTAAGGACCAGTCTACCAATTCCCTTCCTGTGTGTTTATTGATTGTGTTTTTTTCATTCCTAGGTTCTCCATCTGATGAGTCCGAAGCCATTATTCTGGTTTTAACCACTGTGGAGGTTTTGGGGTGGGAGGAATCAGAATAGACTTCAGTTCATCTTTGTGTCCCATCATCATTTCTCTTCTTTGTTTTACAGTGGTTTTACCAGGAGAAACCTGGTGTGGAGATAGGAGAAACAGGTAGCTATGAATGTTCTTATTCCGTTTTTTTTTACAGGTGTAACCTGACTCACCTCTCTGTGGTGGACCTGTGCTTGAACTACTATTTGCTTCCTAATTGAATTGGTGGATTTTGGTTCTGCAGAAGTTCTGATGAAGGTAAGCATTTGGGCTGTGCTCTGTTGTAGACTTTCTGTTCCCATTAGGAATGTTCCTGTAATGGATGCTGCAGGTAAGTATTGTGTTTGGGCCTGTGGAAACGTTTCTTGCTTTTTTTCAATGGCAGTGGCAAGTAGAATGATGGAATGGTGCTCAATATCCCGTTCTGATAGTTTGTTGTGTTTTTTTTTTACACATTACCACACACTGTGATAAAGTAGCTTGTGTCAATTTGTGCTCATAGTGTTTGCAAGCCCATTTCACTATTATATAATATATAAGCCCATTCAGTTTCCATATTCTGCTGTGTGTGTTGGGTAAGATTAAGAAGGTTAGGGTTAGGGTCAGGGTTTAGGGTTAGGGGTTTAGGTTAGGGGGTTATGAGGTTATGATTATAGGGTTAGTGTGTTATGGTTAGGTTTTGAAGTTGATGTATTTCTAAGAAAACCCTATTTTGGGTTTCTGTTGCACTGGCAACATTTGGTTCCTTCCTTTGAGCCCAGTTTAAAGTACTTTTCCTGTGATCAATAGATTTTGGGGCCTTTCTGATAAACAGTTATGAGTGAATAATGAAAGGAATGGGGGTTGAAAATGAATTGGGGTGATGGATGGGGACTGGGATAAAGGTAAAGATTTGGAAATGGATTGCAGAAATGACTCTTGGTAGTTCCCACCTGAAGGGATCCACAGAAGACAAATAAGTGCTATTTGGCTAGGGGCTGGGGATTAGGTTTGGGGGCTAGGGGTTAGGTTTAGGAACTGGAGATAGGTATAGGAACTCGGTTTAAAGGATATGACTTTGGAATTGGGGGGTAGGACTAATGGGCCCGGGTTTAAAGGAACTGTTTCAGTATGTGAGTTGTTGACACCAGAAATGAAACATCTGTTGAGCTGCTGAAGGTGTCCAGTGGATCAGGCGAACGTGAATGCACTCACCTCACTATGATGGACCTGTGCTTGTACTGTCCTTTGATTCCTTAGTGCGTTGGTAGGTTCTGGTTTTTCAGTGGCCGACGAAGGTAAGTATTTGGTTTGTTTTACGTTCAGGTATGGATGTTCTATTTCTGGAGGTGTACCTGTCATGGATTCGAGGGTTAAGGTTATGGTTATGGTTAGGGAGGTGTAGTTTGTAGGGGAAGTAGTTCAAGTGGTACAGCACTTGTTCAATCTACAGGCAAATGACAGTCTAGGCGGTGTAGTCTATAAGGTACCCTTGAAGGGGGAGTTAGCATAAGTGGTAGACCGTTTGCTCAGCATGTGAGAGGTAGTGGGATTGATGCCTGCTTTCTCCACTGTATGTATTTTCTGTCCTCTAATAACAAAGACCAAATAAATGTATTTTAACTCCTAATCAGTGTACTGAAATAAATTCCTTAATTGGTGGCCCTCAAGCTATTTTGGTTTCTATGGCAGCAGCCGGCTTTGTGTTCTTGACTGTTGCTTTGGGAGCAAGTTTTTTTGGGTTCAACGATGGATTGGAATTTTTTCTGAAGTGACTCACGCAGGTAGGGGTGTAGCTCAGTGGTAGAGAGCGTGCTTTGTGTGTATGAGGTCATGGGTTCAATCCCTAGCATCTGAAGTCTTTATTAAACAGATATTTTGCTCAAAACCTTAGTTCAAAGGTCAAATGAACCATACGTACATGTTGATAAATGTTATCTTGCAATGTAGAGTTCATGCTTAGTATGTGTGAGTTCCTGTGATCAATCCCCAACATCATGCTTGTTTCCAAAAATGTTGTTTATATATGTAATTGGCGTTGATATGTACTGGCTGTGTTAATTCATTATGGCATTAACGTGACACAATACTTGCTAAATGGACGTTACGATCAAACCAGGGATCTCAAAGCTCTGAGGCGCAAAGTAGGTAACAAAAAAAAATTAGGTTAAGGTTGCATGCAGTTATTGCTTAGAACAATAAATACCAATTAAATTAAGGAATAGACAAAAATGACATACCTTGATTTGATCATTTATAACAGTCTAGTCTAGATATGACAGAGTGCAATAACGAGTATGTTATAATATAAAATAAGAAGTTTGTTAACACTGGAAAACAAACAGGGGCATAAATGTAACATCTTTGCCAACATGTTCTACCAAAATCACCAAAGCAATACCTGATAGAAAAGCAGCTCAGATCCCAATAAGGACATCCAGAGATGGACAGGCTTCAGTAAGTGAAGCAAAAATAATTGTGGATTGTCTATTATAAATAATACAAGAGACGAGAAA
>JAUZST010002702.1:0-17796 GCA_034779995.1 Parotocinclus haroldoi
CACACACACACACACACACACACACACACACACACACACACACACACACACACACACACACACACACACACTAACCCCCTGCCATAAGTGCATAATGGTCAAATCACATGATAACCACAGTCACTTTTTGAATGATTCTCCTCCTCTGGATCTCCTACAACACCACCTCCCTTTCCTCTCCCCTCCTGTCTCTTTCGACCCTGATTGGGCTGCTATATCCCGCAGACTTGGAGATCTGGGAGGTTGGGGAGGTAGGGCAGCAGTGGAATAGTCAGAAGTTATTTACACAAGTGCCTCCGCAACTGCAGCAACAATTCTCTTCATATTGATACCTCATATTCTCTCGTATCCTGCAAAACAAGACATAAAAATGTGTGCATAAGCCATGTGTGTGTACTGTGTGTGTGAAAATGGGCCAAACACAAAATGGCGAAACATTAAAATCGTAATATGTTAACAGCAAATCGGTAGCAAGAAATGTATTAGGGGATAGTGGTTGCTATTTATTTCATTAAATGTGGCGTCGTGTGCCACTGAACATCCAACTGATTGATGCCTGTTCACGTTAAAGTCAGAGGGCTTAATAATTATAATGGGAAATCAAAATCTGCCTTACAGTATCATACAAAAGTGAGTACACCCCCAAGTGATACCCTCTCCAGTATCAAGTGACTCAGTGTGTGTAGCAGGTGTGCTTAATTTGGTGTTATTGCTCACACTCTCATTGGTCACTGGAAGTTCAACATGACATTTCATTAATTACACAATTACTGCTCTACATAAAGATGACCTAGGCTATAATACCAACACCCTGAAAGTGAGCTGCAGCACCTGGCCAAAACAATACAGCGGTTTAACAGGACAGGTTCCACTCACAGGCCTTGCCATGGTCAACCAAAGAAGTTGAGTGCACATGCTCAGCATCATATCCAGATATTGGATTTTGAAATAGATGTAGGAGTGCTGCAAGCATTGCTAGACAGGTTAAAGGGATGGTGGTCAGCCTGTCAGTGATCAGACCATACGCCACACACTGTGTCAAACTGGTCTGCATGGCTGGAGCCATGTTCTGTGTTCTGATGAGACCAAGATAAACTTATTTGGTTCAGATGGTGTCAAGCGTGTGTGAGGCAACCTGGTAAGGAGAACAAAGACAAGTGTTTCTTGTCTACAGTCAAACATGGTGGTGGGGATGTTATGGTTTGGGGCTGCATGAGTGCTGCCAGCTGTCTGGAGAAACGGTTCTTTGAGGGAACCATGCATAGAAACAACTACTGTGACATACTGAATCAGAGCATGATCGCATTCTTTCAGAAACTGTGCAGCAGAGGCCACAGTATTGCCACATGATAACGACCCCAAACACACCTCCAAGAGACTGACCACTGCCTTGCTTAAGAAACTGATGCTAAAGGTCAAGCATGTCACCAGATCTAAACCCTACTGAGCATCTGTGGAGGACATCAAGGTTTCCAACACCCACCAGCTCTGTGAAGTCATCATGGAGGGAGGGGTGGAAGAGGATTCCTGTGGAAACCTGTGAAGCTCCAGGCAGTGCTGGAAAATAATTGTGGCCACAAAATATCGGCCCTTTGGACACAAGTTAGCCATTTTCACTTAGGGGTGCACTTACTTTTGTTGCCAGAATTGAATGCCTTTTAGTTGAGTTATTTTGAGGGAACGGAAAATATACACTGTTATATAAGCTGTAGGCTTTACATTGTATCGATGTCATATCTTCAGTGTTGCCACATGAAAACATATAATAAAATAGTGAAAAAATATGTGAGGTGTACTTACTTATGTGAGCTACTGTGTGTATATTTTACGTTTTCATGTCTGAATGACATAAAACTACTATGAGTGAATCCTTATGACCCCTGCTGACAGAATTTGATATTATTGTTAAAAACAAAACACTATGTGCAAAGTATCTAAACTACTGTGTTACTACGGTAATGCTCGGTCAACCCCCATCTCGGTCGACGTCCTGTTTCACAGAAGGTAATGTGGAAGTTAAATGGAACCTGGAAAATGGAATCTGTATGTACAGAAAGAAGTGCAGATGTGTAGCTGAAAAAAACTTATCCTGCTTAGTTTGTGTTTAATATGAAAGTAAATGCGCTCTAATCAAACCAAACATGACCCTGAGTCACATTTCTAAAGCCACTTCCTTTCAATGTTGGCAGGAGCACTGAAATATATCATGTGGTTGTTCCTCTTTAGATACAATACTTCAACTGTGAGAAGCAGCTAGAACAGTTACCAACAGTTTCAACACATGAATTTACCTGTTTTTCTTTAAACGTATCGTTTTTTTTGTACTCGCTGGTCACTTTATAAGGTAAGCACTGTTTGTAAACGTATTCTCCATTTTATCAGTTCCACTAACCATACTGAAGCACTTTGTAGTTCTACAATTACAGACCATACAATTGCAGTCCATCTGTTTCTCTACATACTTTATAACCTTTACTCTGTTCTCTAAAGGTCAGGACCAGCAAAGATCAGATACAGATTGTGTGGTGGATCATTCTCAGCACTGCAGTGTCACTGATGTGATGGTGGTCTGTGTGGTGTTGCTATGGGTGAATTAGACACAGCAGCCCTGCTGGAGTTTTTAAACACTGCATTTACTCACTGTGTAATCTATTAGACTCATTTAGACACATTAGACCCCCATGCTGGTGGCTGGACATTTTTGGTAGGTAGGCTGTTTTCTGGCCAGCAGTGACACGGAGTTGACAATGAACTCCAGCAGCACTGTTGCGTCTGATCCACACGAGCAAAGTATAGAGAGAAACGGAGGGACTGTAGAAGTACAAAGTGCTCCTATAAGGAACTGTAAGTGGAACTGAAGTGTAGAAATGAGGTGTATCTTATAAAGGAATTAATGAGTGTATATAGACAATATCTATACTGCTCACAAAATATGCCCTCATTCTTATGAGCAGTGGATATGTATTATAAATATAAATGCTTTTTAAATATAAAAACATTTGTCGAACAAAACACCAGCACAACCAATAAAGAAGGATAATGACATCTGTTTTAGGTGAAAACCATTTTTTAAAGTGGCTTTCATATAGTAGCCATGAGTCCCACTCACCCCTCCATTCTCGTAAAGAGGATTATCAAACTCAGTCTCCACAGTGATCTGGCTGTATGGGTGAGGGTACATGAGAGGCAGACGCAGGTTTGAGTGATATCGGCACCTGGATTAGAGAAGCAATAAGTTATGCATTCTTCTAAATATACATTCGATATACAGTCATTTTTATGTATTCCATTTCAACTAGGCCTTTTAATAAAAAAGCACTACATATAAATATATGAAAACAACAGACTTCAGCGGATTGCCTTAAATACTTTATAATAATTCAATATTTTCACCACGACTCATCCTGTTTGCTGTAGCACAATATTCCAGTATGACTTTTCTGATGAACAGCTGCTTAGGCATCTTCATTACTAGAATGATACCTTCTCAATGCATGATATTAATGCTATTGGGTACTTTTATAAGAAACAGCGTGTGCAAACTGTTATCAGTGCAATTGTATGTTTATATGACAAAATATATATGACAATTATTGGCACCTCTGGTTAAGATGAGTAAAAATATTACTAGGAAATTCCCTTTTGCTGAATGGCACACTGAAAACTAAAAAAAACCCAACCTATAACTGATGTACATTTAGTCAGGGAAACTAATTACCCATTAAGAGATCATTAACCCCATTAACAAAACCACATGTATCACAACTACTGGCAACCCAACGTATTCTTAGAAACAAACTGTAAATGAAGATTTGTTTTTAATCAGATTGCCCAAACTTTCTATTTCACTGAAGTATAAGTACAGTACATTCAATTATTTTAGCCATTGTTCAACAACTTATATCAGGGAATATCTAAAAAGATATACTCGTCTGATAATGCTGAAATCTACAGTTAATTATAATGAACAATAACTAAAAAACACCAATCATCCAGAACTTGAGAAACTTTCCTGGAAGAGGACCCAAGTTTCTTTTGTTCCCATGCACAGTAGTCAGGTGTAATGTAAATGGAGCTGTTTGGCCAAAAAAAAAAAAAATACTAAAAATGACTAGAAACGTTATTTGGATACACAACATTATCAAATACCAGGACATTTCAAATCCAAAAATTTGAATCTGCCGAGAAATGGAAAAAGGGTCACCAATGATACATGTCCAGATGCTCAAGAGAGGACCGAAGACAATGCACCACTGTATCATCACAACAATGTTCACTTCTTCCAACCCGTTTTACTCATCTTTATCGCCAATAAATGAATTCATAATATGTACAACATATGGAATAGTGAAAAGAAAAGAAAAAATTGTGTTAACGTACAATTCAGTTTAACTGCCCTAACACTAGTTAGCATATTTGGTGAGATTTAGGTTATAAGATTAATATTGGTGTAAGAAAATTCATATTTTAAGAATGTAAACCTTGTGACATAGATGTAGGCACCGCCGAGTAAGACAGACAGCAGGAGTACTAATATGAATATAGAGAGGGCCATGCTTCCCCCATCCAGAGATGACTCGGTTTTAGCCTCTGCCACTGTAGAAACGACACATTAGTAAAAGAAATTGAAAAATGCAACCTTTATGGGCTTAATGAAAAATGTCATAATAATATTAATAATAGTAATAAATCATGGCATCTATGTAACGCATTTCAAAAATAAAAAAAGGACAAGCAATATCTAACACAGCACAAAACAGATATACACGAATGGCAGCACATGAAGGGATGCATAATATAATCAGGATAGAAGGAGGTTGTAGGCAAGAAGGTTTGTTTTAACTGTAGACAAAGATTCAGACGGTTGGCTTTGTGAAGGTACGAAGACTGGAGGGAGTGGTGAGCGGCCTAGTTCCTACAGAACTTAGAGTCTGCATAGTAGTCTTGTCTCTCAAGGCCATAAGTGAGCGGCCCCGGCCTCGTCTCAGTCTTAAACTCATTTGGACTAGTGTCTTGTCTCTGTGAGCTTGCAAATTGCTGTCGAGTGTCTCATGTATCTGTCTGAGGTAATATTAACTATAAACGAATTTTACTATTATTTGTATATTACTACTTAACTTGTACTGAATATAAACAATCCATTTAAACAGAATAAACTGAGTTCTTTCTTTGCATGCCTAAAATAATCTGCACTCAGACTGCCTAACAGGGAAAAACAAGTTACTGTTTTTTTTAGTTCAATAAACACGGTTTATTTTGAATCGTCTGACGTTACGACTTTAAGTGCATCTCACATTTAATAACAACTATGGATAGAATGGATGTTTGCGTGTTATGAGTTTATATGCTGGATTCTGATTACGGTTGAGAAAAGTCAACTGCTTCCAAATGTTACACTGCCTTAGACTATAATATAATAAGGTTATACATTATTTAATGCAATACATAACATAATTTATAATTAAATATAATATTAATAATTGTACATCCCCGAATCAGAAAAAACTTGGGACAGTATGGAAAATGCATATATAAAAAACAGTTTCTTACATCTACTTTTATTTTACTGCAGACAGTATGAACCTGACATTTTTATTGTTTTCTCTGGTCAACTTCATTTAATTTGGTAATAATAAATCAATTTCTGCATTTCAGGCCTGCAACACATTCCAAAAAAGATGGGACTGTAAAGCATTTGCCACTTTGTAATGTTGCCATTGCTTTTCATCACTCTTTGCTTTGTTTTGGCACAGAGAAGACCAAGTGATTTAATGCTTCCAGCACCACGGTGGCTCAGGGGGTAGCGCTGCTGCCTCACAGCAAGAAGGTCCCGGGTTCAATCCCAGGGTGGAGCGACCTGGGTCCTTTTTGTGTGGGGTCTGCATGTCCTCTCTGTGTCTGTGGGGGTTTACTCTGAGTACTCTGGTTTCCTCCCACAGTCCAAAGACATCTGTGTTAGGTTAATTGTTGCCTCTAAAAGTGGTCCTTAATGTGTGACTATGTGTGTGTGCCAGAGTTTCCGGCTGGGCACTGGCTGGCCCACGACCCTGTGTGGGTTAAGCGGTAGATAATGAATGAATGAATGTTATTTTTTCCCATTCGTCCTGCAAACAATCTTAAGATGTGTAATACTGGGTCGTTATTTTTGCAGGCAATGCGTTGCAGGCCTTAAATGCAGGAATAGATGTTTATTAAATGCAATTAAGCTGACCAGACAAAGCATGAAATAGCTTAGCTTCATACTGGTAATGTTAATGTTTTATATGCATTTTCCATACAGTCCTAAATTCTTCTGTTTTATGGTTGTAATAGATATGGGGAGAGGTCTAGGGAGTGTCACACATGTGCAGCTCGTTCTTTTAGAATGACTTTCAGGTGATAACAATTAATGCTCTGCTAACTTTTTTTTACTTATAATCAAATTAAAATGGGACTTCAATTAAAACATGCAGATGTGTATTACTAATTAATGAGACTGAGATCAAAAACACAATGACACTTACCTTCCAAAGCGTGGTTGTGCACACATTCATGACTAGCTATAATTACAGAAGAAATTAAATCTTTAAATAAAAACACAGTCAGGATCCAGCATTTTGTTTATAAGAGTATATACAAAATATTTTACCTCGACACAGAGGTAATGGCCCACTCCAAAACGAGGGATTCCCTAGAATGCACTTGATAGCGATCTCACCAATGAGCTCAAAGCCCTGGTAACACATGAAGGTCAGAGACTCGCCGGGCAGATACAGGCGCTTAGACAAGATCTGATAGCCGTTGTCTGGAAGACCAGGATTCTCGCAGGACACAGATTCTTCCACTGAGATGACAAGAAATATAAACAGCAATGTCAGGTAAGATATTAGTGGTATCTCGGTTCATGTTGTTAATTCGTTCCAGAAGGCACGCCGCATGAGAGAGAATTATTTCAATAAGGAATAGTTTAAATTGAATGAATCCTTTCCAGATGCCCAGAAAATCCACACTGTATAATGCGTTATTATGTGTTGCTAGAGTGGTACTGTATTGTATATTTAAGCCCTATATGTACAGAGACAAAAACAATAAGTAGATGAAATACAAGTGCAATCTTGTGTATAACTACTCTACTTATTTTTTATACTTACTTACAAATTAATATACTGCTTATAAAAATTAGGGGATACTTCAAAATGAAATATTCCATAATAAAATGTCCCCTAATTTTGGTGCACAGTATATCTTCTCTTAAAATAGTTTACATATTATTATATTTTAATTATGACTCTTTACTTAATCAATTATTCTAAACTTTGTTTATTAGATAACATGGATCATTTTTACATACTGTCTATCAACTAAGCAATCCAAGAGGGATGGGTCCCTTTTTGAGTTTTGGTCCTCCCAAGGTTTCTTCCTTATAACATGAAGAATTTTTCCTTTCCGCTGTTGCCACTGACTTGCTCAATTTGAGACTGACTTTAGATAATAAAGGGTAATATAAAATTCTAATATTTTATTATTCTAAATACATGTGCTATTGTGGTTCTCGCTGTTTTCCCTTTTGGTTGGATGTTATTTCTGACCTTCTTAGAACCCATGGTGACGTTACCCTGTCCTCTAATGTCCTCTAAAGGACCCCCAAAGGACCACCGCAGATCAAGTACTATTTGAATGGTTGATCAGTCTCAACACTGCAGCGACACTGGAGTTTTTAAACACGGTTCACTAACTGTCCAGTTTATTAAAGACATTCACCTTATTGGTCCATCTTGTAGATGTAAAGTCAGAGCCAGTGGCTCATCTGTTTTGTTGCACAGTTTGTTGTTAGTCATCCCCTAATCCTTCAGCCCTGGACTGACACTGAAGTGTTTAAAACTCAAGCAGCACCGTTGTGTCTAATCCACTCATACCTGCACAACACACACTAACCACCACATCAGTGTCACTGCAGAGCTGAGAATGCTCCACCAACCAAATGTGACCTGATCTGTGGGGATCCAAACCATTAGAGAACAGAGTCAAAGGGAAGAACAAAGTATTTAGAAACACAGATGGACTACAGTCTATAATTGTAGAATGTCAATGTGCTTCTACATAGTAAACAGAACCGATACAATTAAAAATGACTTAAAACGCACACACTCAAAATGTAACAGTGGATTTTAGCACTGAGCGAGAGCTATTGTGAGACTTGAGTCTTGTCCCCTACAAGTTCTTTCCCCTCAGTGCTGAACAAACGTCTTGAGAACTGAATTTGGCAACTTGAGCAGTATACTGCTCACAAAAATGTTAACGTAATATCAATAATGAAATATCACATTTTTGTGAGGTATTACTATAGCATTAAGAGACAAATATGGAAAAAGTTTATTTCAACATTTTTGACATTTTATTATTCAAACGTACAGACACAGTGCGGCAGGCGAGAGGTCCACACTGGGGTTCCGGGTTCTCGTCCATAACAGGTCAAAGTGTCACCACCCTGCAAGATGTATCCTGGATTGCAGCTGTATTGAATGGTAGTTCCCACCAGCAGTTTGGGGTCCGACAGAGTCCGTACAGAATGCTCAACATGCCCTGGGTCTGTACAGTACATAACTAAGAGGAAATAGACAGACAGAACATTACTGAAATTCCCATATCTGCATTTGCGTTTTTCTCGAATTTCATACATTTTTCATTACAATTCATATAATTAGCATAGCAATATGGATGAAAGTTTTTTTTATTAGAATTTATTAGTATTTACAGTAGAAAATTCCCCTTTCACCGTAATCACAGCATGCTCTTGAGCTGGCATGGGTGCCTCATGTTTGTGCAAAATCTGGATTGACGTTATTATGTTATTAATATATATTACTGAACGCTTGGTTTTCTCTTTCTTCAAGTGCTCCAATAAATGGTCTATAGACTTTAGTTCAGGGAGCTATAGAGGAAAGTCCATGACAACCAGCACGATATTCTGATATCTGAGCATGATATTCTCTGGTTTTCACATTTATATTTATAGCATTAAGCAGACGCCCTTATCCAGAGCGGCTTACAACTGATACATTCTTACAATTCAAGCAATCATGGGTTAAGGGCCTTGTTTAAGGATTTAACTGTGGCAGCTTGGCAGAGGTGGGGTTTGAACCCCGGACTATATGGTCCAGAGTCCAGTACCTTAACTGCTAGGTTACCACAGTCCCACAAGTAACTGTTGCACATAATTGTTGCAAAATTTTAATTTAAAGTTTTGGGTCATTATCATTCTGCAGCGTGAATTATGATAAAAAACCAAGCAATCATTTTTACTAGTGGTATCAGACTTTTGGACCCCTAAAGGGGGTATCATTTGGGGGTCTAATTGACAATTGGATATGAGAAACATTAATGTAAAGCAAACTTTGACCATCAAACAGCAGTAAAATGGGAATCAAAATCATATGATCATAATTAATATCACATATGGTGTAATCTATAAATTGTACAGTCTTGACTTTGAGCTCTGAACTGCAGCACATTAGTTTCAAATTAGAGTAAAATGACGTACAACACTTTATACTGGTTCATACTCTCATGCTATGTAACACCAATCTCATCTTAACAACAGAACTAATCTTATCAACCAGTGTGTTAAGACAGTTCCTGTGAGTCTCAGCCCACACTTTCACAAAACAGCTGCAGAAATCAAAGTGACCACTTCAGCTTTCACCTGCTATGGCAAATTCCCCTACGTTTTCTTTGGAAATGTTGTCTATGAGTACCCAGAACCTAAAGGAAGGAGGGGGGTGCTAGGTTTGGGGTGTGTGTTTCCAAAAGCATTGTAAGGCTAAGAACATCGTAATTTCCATTGTAAGATAATTTATTAATTATAATAAATAAGTGTTTCCCCCAAAGGTTCCATGTTTAAAGTAGGACATGAATTACAACAAACAGCAACTATATGGCTCATTTTAAATACACCAACAAATGCTATTGTTTATAATATTACATAGGCTCGATTTCACTTTCTAACAGAAGAAGTTTGTCACCCTGATATCAAAACAGCTTAGTGTTCAGCTTGTGAGATTGTTGTCACCTTCACAGGCGACCAATAACAGCCATAAAAACGTTACATCTGTTCCTGGTCTTTTGGTAGATTCCTTGATCACTATCATCGTCTCTCTCATTAGGCAAAAAATAACTTGGCTTATAACTTATAATAACTTGGGACCCAATGAAACTTTGTGTGTGTGAATTTAATCATTACTTACTGTATGTCCGTGATTACAAAATTAAAACAAAAGCATACATTTATTTTGGAAACCTGTGCAATTAAAAGGGCCTCCAGTCCATTATTTCACTCAGATTAGATAACATTATAATTTAGATGTCTTTTTTTTCTGCCAGGTTCTTAAGGTGCTATTACTAAGATCAGGGGTTTGCACTACACAGTCAACTTTCACAAATCTAACATTGTTTGACTAGACTGAATAGATGTTTGCTTTCCTGTTATTCACAATACTTTGATCTTCATAGTAGGAGATAACATCAGTAGACTGCAGAAGCAAATGCAGATCTAAAAACCTGACCAGAAAGTCTTTTGTACAATCTCAGCCCTGAGGTTATGAAGCACTGACAAACACAATTTTAAACAGCAAATGCTAGAAAATGCACTCATTGTAAATGAGAATAGGATTAGAAAAGGAAATGCATTTACGGAAAAGAAATACAAATAAAGTACCCAGATGGAAAGGTTGGATTGTGAAAGTTGGCAGATACTGTATGTAAACGGGTGCAAGTGTAGTCTGATTAGACAAGGTCTTGTCACAAGAGGTGTAAAAGTGCCCCCCACTGCTTATAAAAAGGTATTCAGGGGTTACTTTTGGGCAGTGAACCTACTGGTGAGAAATTGTTGGCTTGTTGACATGACTCTAGATCCTCTACACTCATGGCATGGAATGCTATGTATGGAATTCCAGCTGGTATCATGACTTCACAACTGGCGACATACATTTGGCAATCAGGCACACCAAGGGAGTGTTACAATATAGTGAAGACATTCCTGGAAAACTTTTGCTGTTTGTGGGTGAGCATTATGCTGCTGAAAATGCCAGTTGGAAGCCATGAGAGGCAACGCATGTCGCTGCAGGATGTCCAGAACATAACACTGATCAATTAGTGTCCCTCGTATCACTACTAGTGGTGACTGACAGTCATATGCATTGGCTCCCCAGATCACATCGGCAGTTGGGGCAGTGTGTCGATCCACAGCAAAGGCAGGATTTAAGAGCTCATCATGAGACCTCTGTACTCTAACATGACCATCGTCGAATCACAAACAGACACTGTATTAATTGCGGAATTCATTCTTCTGAGAGCCTTTTTATAGGGTATGGGAAGTAATTCCACTCCCTGTTTCACCATAATTCTTGGAAAGATCCTTTCAGGCTCTGTTCCAATGTTGTTGAAGTTGTTGTTGACATCAGTTAGAAGAAAAGCAGTTGATTCCGGTTAAATGGGGCCACATCGGGATGTTATGGTTTTGGTCCTAATAACCGGCTGGTCCCATTAAACGAACATGCCCTATGTTACAAGATGGGATGTGCTATAATTTATGCAACATTTTAAATGTTTATTAAACCTTTATTGTGTGATTTACACGTATAGCGAACGTACAAACAAGAACTACTGTTGCTTTCGAACTACAACGATCTAGAACACAATGTATAGATAATGAGCATGCGAAGCATAATACTTTCAACGTTTGAAGAACTTATCCAGTGGGATCTGACGCCTTTTCTTGACGGATTACACTTGAACAAAATCAAGCAAGTGGTGGGCGTGGTCACCTCACGCTGGTTTTGCTCTTGTCAACAAAACTTTTCGGATTACCTGACCTTTGATAAAAGCATATCTCGCTGATCCGCTTTGCATCATCGCTTATTTTTCCTATTCGCTTCTCACATATTTGGTCCAAATAAGCAAATAAAATTACACATATATAATAGGATTTGTTTCGGTACTTTAGAATTTGGTCCGAATAAGCAGCTGGTCCCATTAACTGGTGGTCCAATTAACCGGATTCGGCTGTATTAAGAAAGACTTCAGTGTACCGTTCAGATTATTACCAAGATGTAAAAAAAAGTATATGGAACCATCAACACCTGTCCTAGATTGGGCCGTCCCTCCAAACCGAACTACCGAGCCAGATGGATTATTATAAATTAAATTATTGGAATTATATATCACAAGTACAACTAACAAACACATTTTGGTTTCTACTGTCCACTTTTCTACTTTTTTTTTCTTTTAATTACTTTTACCTTGTATACTTATGTCCGTATTAGTTAAGTAAATTAACACTTCTAAGTCACTTCGGGGTAAAAGCATCATCTAAATGCAATGTAAAAGTAGTCATAAGCCTTTATATTTACCTTGAGGTTGTTTTATGCACATATGAACCAATAATAAAGATCAATAGGAATATCTTCAACATTCACTGTTTTAATGAACTGTTCTGCTAACTCAAAAGATTTAAGTTAATGCCACTGATGTGTATTAAATGTGTTCTCTGCAAACAGTTACATTTGACCTTCCAACAGTAAACCTTTGTCTCATACTTTGAAGAACGCTCCAACATGTCTTTTTTTTAAACTTAAATAAGTGGTAACATAACCTGGACCATCTGTGCCAGTCAACTACATGGACTTAATGGTTCCTGGAATCCACTGGTCTTTAGGTGTTAAAGAAACCCTTCAGAACTTCACTAGAGTTCCAGGAAACTATGTTGCAGCTCAATAACTGAAAGACCTAACCTAAATGGAGGCAGGAAATAGAGTGGCTCAACATTGGCAACAAACTCTCTTCCTGTTGAGACACTCTGGGGAGTGAGGTTGGCCGAGATCGATCAAATCCCAGTCCCAGGTGAATATGAATACAAATGAGAATGGCTCAGCAGTGAACACAGAACATTAACTACCAAGCCACCCTGGTTTGTATTCCTGAGGTCTGTCAGTTAGTGAGTTGTGTTTCAGTTTCTGCCACTCATACAGCATCTGGTGTATTCAAACACATTACCTGTTTCACCAGAGGCGAGTTCCCGAGTGTCAGTGCCCTTTAAGCCCTCACATTTCAGACAGAGACATAGCCAAAAGACTGACCATTAGAATTAAAGCAAACGGTGTCCCTACAAATTATTAAATCGGGGATTTGATTCTAATTTCCATTTATTTTTCACAACTTCTAGACTTTTTCTTTTTACTTTAATGCTTAAATAAAGCAAGACATGTTTTCATCAGTATTGTGACTATTTTAAAGAGCTGTAATGACTGTGTTGTGCTGGTACGAGTGGATCAGACACCTCAGTGTCACTGCTGGACTGAATATAGTCCACCAGTCAGAAATATCCAACCATCAGTATCCTGTAATTAGCATCCTGTGAGCCCTGGTGTAAAATGAGGATGACTAATGTCTCTAATAAAGTGGAAAGTTAGTAAACTGTAGTTTTAAACTCCGGCAGCACTGCTGTGTCTGATCCACTCATACCAGTTCAGCATAGTGCTGATCTGTGGGGGTCCTGACCATTAGCGGACAGAGTAAAAGGGATTAACACTGATCGAATACAGACTATAATTATAGAACTACAAAATGCAGTGACCACTAAAACTTAAATAAAGCATGAACTATATATAAATATTGTATAATATATGCAATTCCTATGATTTTGCCCAGTACTGTTTAGGAGCTCCGATGCTTTTAGACTCACTTTTCTCACAGAAGGGTGGCTGGGTGCTCCAGCTGAGGTCCAGCTGACAGATCAGAGTCTCTCTGCCCACAATATCATAGCCAGGGTCACACTGGTAGGTGATGCGTGTTCCTCGCACCAGGGCGGTGTGGGATGTCGTCTTCCAGCCATTTTGGATCTCAGGCAGATCTGGGCATGAGTCGTTATGAGACACCTCTGAGAAGAAGAAAAAGGATAGTCAGACAAATTAGCTGATCTACTTTACACAATGGGAAACAAACACAATTAGTGAACATCCATTTATCAGGTGAACCTTACACTAAGGAATGACTGTTTTAAACACAAAATATTTATACACAAATACATTCAATCACTTTCTATCCACTTAATCCATTGCGCGGTCGTGGGAGAGCCGGTGACTGGCCGGCAGCATAGGAGACAATGCAGGAACAACCCTAGACAGGACACCAATTTACCAAAGAACACACACTCCGGAGTACTCTGAGTAAACCCAAGCAAACACGGGGAGGACATGCAGATTACACACAGATAGGAACCAGTCTGCTCAACCTGGAATTGAACCTAGAACCTTCTTCCTGAGTCGACAGTGCGACTCACCGAGCCACCCATTAGCCGTTAAAAACATCTGATTATTGACAATTGACCAAGGGACATATTTGTTCCATACTTTTAAATGAACGCCAAGTGCAATTGAAACAACATACAGTCCTGAAAGGGTTAAGAAAGAAATATGTAAGATTTTTTTTCCTGCAACGCTTCACTGTAATACTTTCAGGACAGTATATTGTTTCAAAGTTGTGAAGTATGGGACAAATATGTCCCTTGGTCAATTGTCAATAATCAGATGTTTTTACAGTATTTTTGTTATTGTGACCACTGGTTACCTTTGTTTTGCTCTCCTTCCTGTTTTTACAGAAACACTGTTCACACCCTTTGGTTACATTTTGAGCATAATGTGTTTGGTTTGTTTATAGGAGTATTTAACAGTGTATGGATATCCCTTAGTTCTTGCATCCTGTGTAGTTGTACATTTCCTTTACCTGTGGTTATTGACGCTACTGCTCTTGCTCAATTTCCTGCCTGTTATTTACTCTGAATTTGGAGTTGCACTGTTAACGCTGCCTGAATCAATCCTAACCCTGGCTGAGGATTTTGAGACTGATGAACTTACAAAGTAGCATGTACATTTTACTGTATTCCAAAAATATTGCACAATCATGGTTAAATTAGTATGAATGTCTTGTTGGTTTTCTACAACCCCAAATTAATGGCATATGTTATAAAAACACAGTGTTTCTTACATTTACTTTGACTTTGATTTCATTGCAGACAGTAGGAATCTGAGCTAGTTTAATCTATTTTGTCTGGTTAACTTAATTTAATTTATTACTAAATATTTCTGCATTTCAGGCCTGCAACAAATTCAAAAACCGTATTTACCACTTTGAATGTTGTCATTCCTCCTCATCACACTTAAAAGATGATTTAATGTTATTATTTTTATTTTGTACCAGTACAGGGTCATTGTTGTTGCATTTTAAAACTTCTTTTCAAAACTCTTCACACATTCTCTATTGAGGACAGGTAAGGACTGCAGGCAGGCCAGTCCAGTACCCGTGCCCTCCTCTCCCGCAGCCATAATTTGTACTTAACTTTGTAACGTGTACAGCATGTGGTTTTGCTTTGTCCTGATGAAAAATGCATGGAAAAGTTGACGTCTTGAAGGCGACATATGTTGCTCTAAAGTCTCAATGTACTTTTCTGCACTCATGCTGCCATCATAGAAGTGTAAATTACCTTTGCCTTGGGCACTGAAACAGCCCAATTCCATGACAGTCCCTGGTTTTTGGAATTGTTGCTAATAACAGTCTGAATTGGTACTTTGGACCGGAACACATGATGTCCATTTTATCCAAAAAGTAGCATGGAATACTAATTCATCTGACCACAATACACGTTACCACTGACTGGTCCATCCAGAGAAGTCGACGTCCAGAGAAGCCCAGAGAAGTCGACGTCGCATTTGGACATAGTTTTAAATGGTATTTGTGAATGTACTGTAGTGCTTGGTAAAGGTTCATAAAAATCCATTGATCACGTGGATCTACTGTTTATGATTGCTTGTGTTTGTTTACAGGCCTAAAGTTTATTTAACGTCGCTTATCAGCATCAGTGGCCATCCAGCACCACACACAAGGTTACATCCATACACAAGTTAATCTGAAGACCAGTCATATATACACACACAAGTCAGTGACAATTTTGAGACACCAATTCACCTAACGCACATGTCTTTGGACGGTGGGAGGAAACCGGAGTACCCGGAGTAAACCCACGTAGACACAGAGAGGACATGCAGACCCCACACAGAAAGGACCCAGGTCGCTCCACCCTGGGATTGAACCCGGGACCTTCTTGCTGTGAGACAGCAGTGCTACATAACATTTACAGAATATTATACATAATATAGTACATTGACAGTATCTGCTTAAAAGTTTGTGAACCCTTTAGCATCTTCAAGATTGTTTGCATAAACGCAACCTAAAACTTTGTCAGATTCCCACTAAAATCCTAAAGTAGATGAAGATCCCAGTTAAATAAATAAGACAAAATATTATGATCAGTTATTTGTGTATTTAGGGAAATAATCCAATATGTGTGAGTGGCAAAAGTATGTGAACCTTTGCTTTCAGTATCTGGTGTGACCAGAAACAATAACAGACAAAAATACAATACTGCCACCATCATGTTTCACAGATGGGATTACGTTTTTATGCTGGAATGCAGTGTCTCTCTCCAGACATAATACTTCTCATTTAATCATATGGTTCTATTTTGGTCTCATCTGTCCACAACGTGTTTGAAATAGTCTTATGGATTGGTGATGAGCCATGTGTTCTATTTGGAGAGCAATATCCCTCTCTCTGTAACCCTGCCATGCACATTATTGTTATTCAGTCTTATCTCCATTATGGACTTATAAACACTAGACAATGTGAGAGAGGCCTTTAGTTGCTCAGAAGTGATCTCTGATCTCTCTCCCTTTGTTACCTTGGTAATTATTACACATTGCTCTTTGAGTGATCATTTTTGGTTTCAAAATGCCTTGGTTTGTCTGATAATGGATTAATGGAGTGGAAACTAGAGATCTTCAGAGATTTCAACACCAAAAGCTCTTTTCTTTTTTTCAGTATTTCTTTTTTTTTGTTTGGACCATGCACTTCCACAAATGTGTTTTGAAGATGTGAAGATCATATAGATTCACATCTTTAAACACAACAGGGTACAGACACACACCTGACTGTCAACTCAATGACTAAACAAGCATGTGACCTTCATTTCACCTTCAACTTAACTGCTTATACTGAAGGTTTAAGTACCAGTCACAGACATGTAACCATGGATCATTTTCTTCAATAAATTGACAGCTAAGTTTTGTCTTATTTGTTCAACTTAGCTTGATGCTGCTCACAAAAATTTGGGGACACTTGAATGAAATAACCCATAATGCAATGTCCCCTAATATTTGTGAGCAGTGTACTCTAGAACTTGCTTTAGGTTATGTATATGCAGAAAATTTGAAATGGGTTAAAAACTGTATTAGAAAAATGAAAAATAAGACTGCAGGAAAAAAAAACTATTGTTCTAATGAACAGATGTCCTAAAGAAGCAATATAGTAATCTGTCTAGAAGTATATTTTAGTATATATTTATATTTTAGTTCTAATCTGTATGTTTTGCCCCAGTTATTTAGGTTGGAACTTGAACTAGTAAATAACACATTTGACTCATCACCATGGCAAAAGGAAACAGATTTTCTAGAGCAAATGAGTCAGAGCAAAACTGCATCCTCCAAATATTCAAATGTGCTAAAACATTTACAGTCATTATTGCGTTCCTTAAAAACACAAAAACTTCACAAACACAAAAGCAGTGCTTAGCAGTGAGTAATGTGCTTTTTTTTACTATTAATCTGTGTGTGTGTCCAATATATATATATATATAAACACACACACACACACACACACACACACACACACACACACACACACACACACACACATATATATATATATATA
>JAUZST010002703.1:0-17795 GCA_034779995.1 Parotocinclus haroldoi
TATATATATATATATATATATATATATATATATATATATATTGCTAAAACAGCAAATCTAAAGGTGTCCTTATACTTTTACACAGCACTGTCAGTAACCTAAGTGCCCTGACAAATCATAATAATGCATACACAACCTATGATAAAGTGTGCTTGGATTTTAAAATGCATGTTCAGACTCTCTTACCTGTAGTGGCCATCGTGACAGTATGCACATATTTTGCCGTCTGCCTGTTTTTTAGCTGTACGGTGCAGGCGTACTGGCCGGCCGTCTCAGGGCTCACTGGGAGATCGATTGAAGTGTATATGCGCCCCGGAACAGCACTTCCTTGGAGCAAGTATCCAGGCCTTTGGAGGTGGGACCATTTTATAGAACTGACCTGAGAGCGCTCGGCGTAAGCGCAGTTCAGGTCTATAGAAGCGTGGGTGGACGTGACGTATCCTGAGAGAGAGAGAGAGAGAGACGTATAGGGCATAAATGCAGAACGATAAGGGTTACGTTCATTAGCTAGGTGGATCAGAGCCTGGGCGCACCATGACTGATGCGTGGCGTCGCCTTCCACGCAAAGCAGAATCAATCCTGCTCTAATTGAACCCACCAGTTTCCAGGGTAATGGCAGAGCCGCCGACGCCGCCAGTGCCGTCAGCGCCGACTGGCAGCACGTGTAATTACACATAATGAGAGCCGTAATGAGGCCTACTAAAAGTCATTATATTGCTGCGCGAGAGACGGGAGAGCGTTCTTTAAAAAGCAATGACATGATGGCGAAAGGGGGTGGTGGTGTTGGGGGGTGGTGGTGTTGGGGGGGGGGGGTGAGCCAGAGCAAGAACGAGAGCAAGAACGAGGGTTGCTGGAGAGAGAACGTAATATATGCAGACTGATTGGCTGACGTATGCTGGTCAGTCGGGATTGATTTGGGACCGGGCGATTGTGCAAACATGTTAAAGGCTGCCTCTAAAGACCAACAGGGTGCAAAGAAAAGCCGAAGTCGAAAACCCATGCTCGAGTTACCTCGCCAAACTCATCAATCGCCACCTGTGATGTGGGTGATCACCCCACTGCTGCCGTCCCTTCCCTGCCACCCTGTGCGTTCATCCGCCGATTACCAACACAAATGCCAGCCTGCAAATAAGACCGGACCAGGCATTTTACACCCGCAGGATCTAATCAAACCCTGGTCTGCACGTTGTACCCCTTGAGACTCAAACCTGGCTCGAATGGAGCTGAGACTCAAGACTAAAG
Source organism: Parotocinclus haroldoi (assembly GCA_034779995.1). Taxonomy (NCBI): domain Eukaryota; kingdom Metazoa; phylum Chordata; class Actinopteri; order Siluriformes; family Loricariidae; genus Parotocinclus; species Parotocinclus haroldoi. The sequence continues at coordinate 1,243 of JAUZST010002703.1, forward strand.
GAAGATTAGTAGCGAGACTCTTCTCTGCTCTGACACCAAGGCGATGGTACGAACAGGGCGGAAACCACTGGATATGCAAGTGGCTGAGGTTTCCGTCTTGTCCCTCTCCTTTTTTTTTTTTTTTTTTTAGCCATGTTCGTTGTTTTTCAGATCGGCATCCAACAGGCTTTTTCTGGAGGGTTTTATTGGACTTTTTTGTTTGTGCATGATGTAATGTCTGCTAAGAAAGGAAAACGTTCTGGATGGGGCATCTGCTAAGTGCTGTAAATGTAAATGAAGCGTACTGGCTCAGCAGTCGAGCCCTGCTACATGGTGCTGAGCCACCCTGATTCATATCCTGCCCCTGGCAAGCCGAGTTTAGAGTTGGCGAGGGCTCTTGCCATTTCCCGGGTCTGGCAGAGGGATAGAGCTTTAGGACCAGGGGATAGGGGCTGTAAAAAGAAAGCAGGAGGGTCTGTGGATAAATCAAAGCGGTGTCGAAACTTTTTACGCAATTCATTAGCAAGACTAAGAGAGTCAGGACAGACACGTGCTTCCCCTGAACAGACTGGAATAAAAAGCAATAGCATTACAGCCGAAAAAAAAAGCAGAGGATAATCTGGAAAGCTGCACCGATTTTGGAACGCTCTCACATTTCGTTTGTTGTAATAATAATGCACACTCTCCTGAGCTGTTATGTATCGTATGCCAATAAAGTACCATGTAACACGGTCAGTATTGTGCTCTGGCCAAACACTTTGTCATCCAGGAAGACCTCGCACTGATAGCGACCCGCGTCCATCAGCTCTGGCCTGAGGAGGAAGGAGAAGTTCCCAGAACGTGAAGAGGAAGGGCTGAGTAGCTGGAGCTGAGGCTTATCCTGTTTCCAGGAGTTCCTCCAGCGGTCAAACTCGAAGATCAGCTTCGGCTGCTCCCTCTCGCCATCTGGGCTCCACCAGAACAGCTTCACGTAGTCACCGTCAACGTGTGGGCACTGCAGGACGACTGCTGAATGAGACAGCGCCACCTGTCTGAGGGTGAGTTCTGTAAAGGCAGTGTGGAGAAAACAGAAAGGGACTGAGCGTGCAGCTCGTTCTTCGTTATTTTCCTAATCCTTGTGCTATGTGAGTAGGTTATTGCCCTTGTGTACACTTCGAAAAAACTCGGCCTCTCCTGTGTTTGCTATCCCAAAAGCACAATTTCATCAGACTTAAATTCCTTCTGGCCGAGTTCTGCTGACTCAGTCGCTCGGCCCTTCAACCGCAACTGCTGGAACGGTTCCAGTAGGGATTCTTGCTAGAAGAACTCAGAAGCTCGGCTCGTATAAAGCTCTGAGCCGCTTCTGATGCACCATAAAGAGAGTGTGTAAGAGGCAGACAGACTCACAGACAGGGACTGACCTACTTCTGATATAAATACATGTCAGGTATGCAGTCTGCACCCTGTATTAGGGATTGAGCCGCTGAGGGAGTGTGTTGCTGCATTTTTGGTCGATGATGTCATGTTTGGATTAGATCTGGTTTTAGGATGAACCAGACGGAGGCACTGAGGCTTACCGTATTTAATATTTGGAAATAGTGCCACTTTATCTAAGAAGAGAGAGAGAGAGAAAAGAGAGAGAGTTAATATTAAAGTTTTGTACCACCATGCTTACTGTTTCACCTAATGGTTTAACATTCAAAAGTACAAAAATATATCAATGTCTTTGGCTTATTTTTAAATGACATAAATAAATCTTTATAGGCAAAAAAAATAAATAAATAAAATAAAAATAAATATATATATATATATATATATATATAATTCTAAAAGTAATATTTTTTTAAACATATATTTAGTATTAATTTTGTAATTATTCTGTTGTTGGTAATCATTTTATTAATGTATTATTATTATATTATCAATTAATTGTTTAACATGCATTAATATTAATCATTCATTTTGTAATTATTGCTGATAATCATTTTATTAATGTTTTATTATTATTATTTTATCATTAATGAATTGCTTAACATTTTTAAATATTCATGATTAATTTGGTTAATTAATAAATTATTCTGTTGTTGATAATCATTTTATTAATGTGTTATTATTATTATTATTTAATAACTGTTTAACATTTTTTATATTAATGATTAATTTTGTAATTATTCTGTTGTTGATAATCATTTTATTAATGTGTTATTATTATTATTATTATTATTTAATAACTTTTTAACATTTTTTACATTAATGATTAATTTTGTAATTATTTTGTTGTTGATAATCATTTTATTAATGTGTTATTATTATTATTATTATTTAATAACTTTTTAACATTTTTTACATTAATGATTAATTTTGTAATTATTTTGTTGCTAATAATATTTTTATGTATTATGTATTTATGTAGTTTATGTATTATTATTATTTGATTATTAATTCATTGTTTAACATTTGTTAATACTCATTTTGTTATTCTGTTGTTGATAATCATTTTATTAATGAAATATTGTTATTATTATTTTTTTTATTGATTTATTGATTGATTTGAATTCATTTATGTTATATGGTTATATTGGTTTCCATTTTTTGCTCAGTATTATTTCTTATTTTATTCATTATTTATATTATTCACACTGTTGTTGTTCTAGCTGATGTATTTCATTATGGCTTTTTTCTTTTCAAAAACGTGGTTGCTTTTTATTTGTACATGCAGAATCTTCCTAATGTGATCTAGTTTTAATTCCCTCTGGAGTTTGCCCTTGCTTTGTTTCCTTTACTCTCTTGTCTGGGGTTGCCAAAACATTTCGATAGGGCAAATAAATAGCTTTAGTGAAATGGGCTTTTGTGCAAATGCTGGCTAATAGCAGTGTTAGGCTGTCATTAATAGTCGTTATAGCTTTTTATAGCGGGGTGAAATCCTTTTTGTAGCTGATGCAGCTCACCGTGTTAAATGGTTTGTTGTTTACCTGTCAGACCTGTTTCTGTGGAAGTCAACAGGTTTGGTTACAATGTCGCAGGTAAACAAAAAGTTAGGTTTGTATTCGCCGGACTGAGAGGCCGCTGGCGGAGAAGCATGAAGGGATCAATTGGGTATCAGCAAAAACAAAAAAAAAACATTGAATTGACTCAATGCAACCTGCCTTTTGTCAACAGTTAAAGCTGTTGGTGCACTTCTTAGCACACACTGCCTCCTAATACCAAAGCATTTCTGAGTATTGTTGCTGTAAAATGATAAAATACCATGGCCGTGACTGGTACAGGGGCTGGATTCATACTGGTGAGTGGTGTGTTCGGCTGAAGGAAACGTCTCACCGTTTACAGTCACGCTGACGCTGTAGTTGTAGACAGGCTTGCTGCTTTGGCCGCCCACCTTAATACTGCAGGTGTACAGGCCACTGTCTCCGATGGTGACATGGGGCAGCTTGGAGAGCAGGGTGCCCACGGAGGTCAGGTCAGTCAGGAGACTGGCACCGGTGGGCGAGAGCCACTCCCCACCCGCTACGGCATAGGATGGAAAGATGTCTGCTGTCAGCCTCACAATGGTGTATTGAAGGACGGAAGGAGCTGGAACTACAGTAACTGAGTAAGGCGGAGAAACAAAGAGAGAGAGAGAGTTTGGCATGAAATTTCATGGAAGCCATACAACAGCATCACAGGCACATACAGGAAAGTGATGAAGAGCATCGTCCCCTGGGGGTCCAGGACCTCAGACTTCCTGCAATTCTTCATACAGACTTCAGATTCAAAGCACAGTGCTCTTCTAGTGTTACTTAGAAAAGAAATCACCTATAGAAAGCACCCTATAGAACGTCCCTGGCAACCAGCTTCAGAGTAACCATTATAGCCTAACTCGGGCTTAGGGAAATCACCTTCAGGATCACATTGCACGTCGGTCGACGTGGTATTGATTACTCGAGAACAAAAGTGGCAGTTCCTCAAGGATTCCACTACTAGGAGTTCGTGGTAGCACAAAGAATTCACAATGGAATGGAGCTTTCAGTGGAGAAAAGGTTTCCAGAGGCTTTAAATATCCCTCAGAGTATTATAATTATGGGAAAGATTATGGCACCTCTAGCGCCTTGCTTCCTGAATGGCCGACCCAGGAGGATATTGACCTGGGAGGCTACAAAGAGGCAAGTGGCAACTTTGAAGTACTCACAAGTCTATATGGCTTAGATTGATCAGTGACCACGATCTCACACGCTTCACACAAAGCTGAAAAAGTTTTTTTTTTTTGCTCTTCTAATGCCATGTGTAGAACAGGTTTTGTTCAGACGAGACCTTTTTGTGGGCAGAAATCAAGCCATAATGTTTGTACGTTACTCAAAACGCCTACTGCGAATCATGGTGGTTGTAGCACCGTGTCGAGGAGGTGTTTTATCTTAAACTTGGGCTTCCATTTCACATTTCAACATGAAACTAAATGAACACTGAACACACTCCAGATCGAACCCACGGTGGTTTAGGGAAAGGCAGATTCATGTCCTACTTTTAATACGCATTATATTAGTGACGAGCAATCTTTTACAATATTTAGCAGACTTGAAGAAAGACTATGCGTCTTGCTGGGCTGGTGAGCCACATCATTCTGCGTAGCTCCGCACTGACGCTTTACTCCTTCCACGCAACGCTGATCCATTACTGCACTTGCACCTTTCACTATCTCCCAGGCCTTGACTACAGTACATAGAACGTGACAGTGGCAAAGCCAGGATTTGAGCTCACAACCTTTTGATCAGTAGTCCAGAGCTCTACACACGGACTCACCACCATCCCCGTCTTGATAGCTAATTAAATCCTACAGCGGTCTTTTGTACGGTCTGTGTTAGGCGTTATTGTTGCTACTCGTTAAATCTAGTGACTTTTAAAGTGCTACTCAACGTTTCACCAGTGCCAGAACAACGGTCCTCTTTCTCGTCCCTCCACCTTCCTGTTGCGTCACACAGGAGTAGCGCCCTCCAGCCTCCGTGGTGGCGATGAAGCGCAATGACAGGTCTTCGGATAAGTCCAGGGTTCTGCCTCCCATCTGTCTGAGCTGTCTCCACTCCCGTCTCGCCATCTCCCTGTTGATGTTCACCGAGAACACTGACGTCCACTCTTTCTCCATGCCAGTCATCATCATCCACGTGACCTTTTCCACGGCCACCGGGGCTTCATCAGAGCAGGGCAGGGTGACGGCTGTGCCCCCTTGCACCAGGATCACATCACACCAGTCTTGAGCTGTGAGAAAACATTTCAAAAGGGGTGTCGGAACGTTTAGGATCGAACACTGGGTAATAAACCATGGGTCTAGTAATTAATCTCATGAATCCATACAAACGATTTAACTGTTTAAAGAAGAAATTAATAAGCGTTATATCCACTGCTTATTCTCTGGTGACCTTCAAGTGCCTCCGAGCGAAGCCTCTCCCCCTCATCTGAGGCAAAGACGGCAATTGCCCGGGGCTCAATGCGTTGCAGGTGCCCCCAAGGGCCAAGTGCTTAAGTCAGAGTAAATGTTAAATGTCAAAACGTACGACCCCTATAAACCTCCGCCGGGGAATGTTCACCGACATCATATGAAGCGTCCCTAAGGGGGCTCCATCTTTCCCAGACTGTGGATGATATAAAAGCTAAAACAGAGTCTGTTTTAAAGCCTTGAAGCCATGCTTAATTCCCAAATGTTCTGTTTATTAAATGGCTCGTCGGACTGTGGTTTCAGAGCCTAACACACGGTGGATTTAGCACGAGCTTAGGTAGGCTTAATTAGTGTAGCAAAGTGTCAAGTAGGTGGCCCTGGAGCTCAGAGGCACTCGTAAACGAGCGTAGGGTACGTAACGAACCAGGGACTCCTGCCTGGAGACCAGTGAGGTGGGAACAGACGTCCAACCTAGAGACAATTGTTTCAAAAAGTTGAGTTGGTAGAGTACCGGTCTGAGGTTGGTATCCTGGCCCTGGTGAGGACGGGTTTTGTGTTTTGAGGTTTTGTTCGTTTTGTATTGGCTCTCAAGATGCGGACCTAGTGAGGAATCTCACTGCTGGGTCCCGTTCTGGCCCTGCCTGTGTTTTATTGGTGATTTTATGTTCAAGTCTCCCATTCGGTGCACCATTAATGTACGATTCCATGGCTGCCTTCTAGGCATGGCAATATCCTAAACGTTTACTAATACTTACCAATGTTTATTTATTTGTAATCGTTCGGGTGCACCCCTGAATGTTTTCATTTTTACACAGCAAGTGTTCAGGGTTCATTTTTAAAATCTCAGGAAGCTTTTAGTTTTAAAGCCCACATTGTGGACGTCACGGGACTCTGAACCTGATGGTCCTAGGTTCGAATCCCACCTCTGCCAAGCTGCCACAGTTGGGTCCTTAAGCAAGACCCTTAACCCGCCGTTGCTTAAATTGTAAGACCTTATGAGTTCGGCTAAATGCCCTAACGTGTAAATATCATTTGTGATAAATCCCATGTAAGGGTTATTTATTTATTTATTGTTGTTTCTGAGTTTTTATATTGGAGTTGGATAATTTATACAGGCTCGAATCGTTAATTCGTTCGTTTTCTGTATAGGAACATAGAACGGCTTACCTGTAGGCGCTGTAGATGTGAGGACGAAAAACTCACTTAAGCAAAATAACGGCAAAAGAAGCTCACGCATGCTGCTGAGTTCTTACCCTGTACTTATAAAAATGAGCCGAACAGAACTGGGACTGGAAACAGCACAGGAAGGGTGGAAGTTTGATATGTGGTCAGTTTGTGTGTGTGTGTGGGTGTGTGTGTGGGGAAGGGTGTCTAAATATGATGCTGTACCAACAAGTAACAAGTGAGATGAGCGTGACGGATCCAACAGCGTCGACCACGCTGGCAATACACAGGCACACAATGCACAGGAAGGATATGTGAGGGATTGATAAACAGACTCAGCTCCACCCCCCCCCACCACACCCCCCCACCCCACCACACACACAGGCTCAAGCACACATCAATTTTTATTAAGTGTGACTCCTTTTGAATGAGCTTTAGCTGAACTTCAGTCACACTCTGCCCACACAGTGAATACAAATAACACTGGGATCTGCACTGCCAGCTGGCCAAAAATGTATCAACTCCTGAACATTTTTTACGCTTTTCCTGGTCAGGAACGGCTTTCTGGATCAGGGCCAGTAGGGGTCGCTGTTGCACACTCCAGCCCTGTGACCCTGACTAGGAAAACGGTCGAGCAAACGCGTTATTATTAGTGAGGGCAGGTTGGCCGTGGTTAGAGCCATCGCTTTGCCCTCTAGAGACGCAGGTTCGACTGCTGCCTGTTTGGAATTTGCATGTTCTCCCTGTGTCTGTATGGCTTTCCTCCAGGTACTCTGGTTTCCTCCTGCATTCCGAAGACACGCCTTGGCTCCACTGGCATCTCTAGAGTTGCATGCTGTCATGCCCTGTCCCTCAGGATAGACCTAGGCCATGATTGATGGCCCTGGTCCAACAGTGGCAGTCGGTGTCCAGGTTGAGCTTCACCTACAGGCAGGATGACCCGTGTCTAAGGGAGGGGAGGGGAGGCTGGACGTGAGATCGCTGCATTTAGAAGACCCAGACCCAACTGTGGCGGCTTGGCAGAGGTGGGATTTGAAGTTGCCGGTTTTATTATCTTGACCTACATTTACGTTATTTAGCAGACGCCCTTATCCAAAAGGACTTACAATAGACAGAGTCTTACAATCCAAGCAATTGTGGGTTAAGGGCCTTGCTGAAGGACCCAACAGCGGCAGCTTGGCAGAGGTGGGTTTTGAACCCTGGACATCCTGGACCGTCCAGTGTCTTACCCACCACAGTCCCACAGGGACTCCTGCGACCCTGCAGACAAAAGCGTGAAAAGAGTAAATAAATATCAAAGTCGTTCCTTTGTGAGAAACGAAACTGGTCTCCAGTTCCCCGTGTTAAAAGGCTTTTTTTGCGTTTCCATAAACCTCTGTAATTAAAGCTAACAAAGTTATCAGGCAGAAGAGCGCTCGAGCCTCCTAATTACCACCGAGGATCAGACTACAGAGGAAGAGCTAAAAATGTGAACGTGACGAAAAAAAATTGGGGAAGTGGAAACAGATAGGAGAAAAATGAATAAAAGAAATTCTTCTTTTTTTTTTTTCCTCAGGAAGGGGCGTATAAGCGAGCGTGTTCTCGTCGCCGTGCGAACGGCGAAGGAGAGCGAGGGATTAGTTATGATAGGCGGGAGACGAGCCAGACGTACAGGGAGATTATTGAAATGAAGTCATGCTCCCTTGCTTGTTAATCAACAGAGGTGCTCGCATTCAATTCCATCCTCAATTTCAGCACGGGCTCTGCAAATTGGCAATGGGTGAGATTCTGAAATGGAAAACAACTCGCCTTTCTTTACCCCCACGGGACCATATTAGCCCGAGGAGAAGGAAGCCAGAGTTGCAACAACAAACCACAGGATATTAAAACAATTTGGTTATCTCCTCTCGGTACGCCTTCAGCTTGTCACCGTGAAGGTTTGAATCCATTAGAACCGTGACCACTTATTCCTCAGATAAAGAGGACGAGCTACAAACGGCCCGCTTTCAGTCCTCCGCTTTAAATGCAGCTCCGCTGGTCGCTCCTCGTGCTGTTTGTTCACCAAATGGCTCAGAGGTGTTGAACAAGGAAGAACATGGCACTAATGGATAGAAACCTGAAGAGGTAAGTAGTAGGGCTGGCTTGACAAGTCCCTTTGAGCGACATGTCAGCGTGTGGTAATTGCCTCGGCAGCAGGTGGGGGGCACTGTGGCTTCTGCCGCCACAATAGATGTGATTCATTACATTAACCGCGTGGAGCCATGTTTTCTGCTGTAACGGGAAGGCATGGGACTTCCTACTGAGCAATTATTATAAACAGTTTAAATACATTTGCTAGTGTAAATCGGGAATAAGGTCAGATTGGATCTGAGCCGTCTAACGCCTGATGCTAAACCACGAGCACCTCCGAAATAACCAGCACTGCGCTGTTGGATTTCATCTCTTCATCATCATCATCATCATCCTAGTCGTTATGGAGCAAACAGACAAACGGCTAATTGTTCAAGGTCTACTGATAAGAAGTTTGGACTTTATATACCCACTCAGCATTGTGAGGGCTCCAAAAATCAGGCTTATTCTTCTTAGACATGAACATAACGCCATCCAGCGTTTGGTGAGCTTCAGGATGTTCTGATGTTGATTATTAGAGACATTTAATTGTCTAAGATATGGACACTGGTACGGTTGGTATGGTGGCCGGCAGAATGGGGCACGGATATGGTGATACGATGGCCACCAGGGTGAGAAGATACTACCGTGGGCTATGATGGTCTCCAGGGTGGACGCTGGGTGATGGTATTAAGGTCACCAGAATGGATACTGGTACAGTGGGTATGAGGGTACTGGCAGATTATTTATCGTGGTCTCCAGGATGGCTAGGTGTGAATGGTAGGTATGGTTGTGCTGGTAGACGGTATAATGGTGAACAGAATGGATACTGGTACAGCAGGTGGGATGAGATACTGGTACGTTGGGTATGATGGTCTGCAGTATGGATGCTGGTACATTTGGGTTGAATTGTCCCCCGAAATGGGATACTGCTGTAATAGTTATGATGGTCTTCCAGGATGGACACTGATACGGTTGGTATTGTGGTTACCAGTGTGGTATTTGGGTGCCACTGAAACTGTCCTCGCGGGTGAGACGGTCTGATAAGAGCGCCAATGTAAGCCGATGTGAATACAGCCACGAGCCGCGGCTGCACCGTAACTTAGACCCAGCTGTCTAACGTCCAGACATTTAGTCAATACGATACTCACAGATTATAAGATTTAGCACCACTTCCGAGAAATCGCTGGAAAGTCCCTGAACGTTCACAGAGAAAATCCGACCTGTTCGCACCGAGGGCGTGACGTCCTCGAAAGTCACATGACCATCGCCGACTTTTTGCAGCGCTCGCGTCGAGTTTCGGTCAGATCAGCGCTGCGCGCGGACGGCTTCACCGCTTTGGGCGTACCGGCTCCCTAGAAATACACCTGTACTCGGTTTTTTTTTTCGCTTCGACTCCGAGCGCGTACGGGCTTTGCGAGGACAGTTCGAGCCGTGCAAACACACAACGAGCTGAAGGCATCACCGGAGAACTCTGGAAGTCGTTAAGTTTGTCTTTTCCTCCTCGTCTTATTCGAGTACTTATTCGGACCGAGAGCGGTTAAGCACAGCGCGAGAACATTGAGCAGGACTGAAGAGAGAGAGAGAGAGAAAAACCGTTAGAGTGTGACGGTTGAAAAATCTTAAATCGTGTTCAACAAGCGGACTAACCGGCTCACACCATGGACGGTTTGTGGTCCAGTCTGGGACTGTTCAGCGCCTTCCTTCTCTTCACGGCACAAGGTAAAAAGACTTTACACCGTCGTTTAATCCGTACGATAGTTATTTGAATGACCAGAGGCCAATATTTCTGAAAACTCGCGTTTTCAGTGTCTAGCAACCGGCGTCGGTGTCACCGGTTTTGTTACCAGTATCCTCAGTGAGGGGCCCAGATTAAATTGTAAGTCGATATCTATAAGCTATCTGATATATCGCGTGTTTTATCGTGAGTCAGTAAGTATGCCAGCATTCGTGATCCATCTCGGTGGCCGGTTGGTTTCGACCTACCGCCATGTTAGAGTAAGGTGTGGCCTCAAGGTATTTTTCCGAAAGGTGTTTACAGGTAGAGCTTCCTTCATAAAATGTGTAAACTATCCCAAAATGGGGCTAAATATCGCTCTGGGTTTGTGGTTATTACAGTCAACATGACCTATGAATTCCTAAATGGCTAAAACCGATCGTTTGGGATAAAGTTAACCGAGTCTGGGTTGCCAGGTAGAGCTCGTTCTGACGCTCTATTTGGGCATTTTTTTTATTGCAGAGCTGGGAATATAAAGTAGAAATATAAAGGGTAGAGCTCATTTATTAATGGTTTATACATTTTTTTTACATGTTCAAGAAAATTGGACTGTGCTGGACTGTGGGTCAGAAGGTCCAGGATTGAATTGTGTTTTTTTTTAAAAGCAATGTTATTAAATCCCAATGGCTTTGCCTTTGGTTGCGTTACTTGTAATTGTGTTGCTGTGGATAAAGGCGGTACGTGGGAATGTGGAAATGCTGCATAGCGCTGGAGCAAACCTCCGTTTGTGCAACAGGCTCTCATTGAGATAAACGAGCCGAACGTGACTGCTTTACCAAACCCTACCAAGTCCCCTTTCTTTCCAGAGCCCCCGTGCATCGTGTCATAGCACGGTTCTTCTCGTTTTGTTTATTCGCTTTCACGTTGGAGCACGCGCACAGGACGGAAAAGGCTTCTTTCTAATGGGTTTCATGGTCAGCACGTTGGTTTGACCGACAAAACAAAACCCGATTCTGTTCTCCTTTGCCCTTCATTTCATCCCTAAGGTGAGATCCACTTCCTCTTTAGGTTCGTTATTGGTTCCATTAGACCACAGACCTGCTCGAGTCTACTTCACGATCGCACTCTGGCCTTCAGACTCTTTCATGTTTATCCTGAACACACAACCTTGTTGCACTTCCTCATTTTTCTGCCTGTCCCTCTGCTCCCGGCTGCCAACGCAACTGGTGTTTCCTGTATCAGAGCCTGCCCTGGTTGCGTAATTATTTACACGGCGCAGGTGCGTTACACACCTGAGGAGTGCCAGGTGATACCCTGGTGGACATGCGGTGCGCTGCCATGGGTGCTCTGTATGGACGCCGCTTGTTTAAGGAGCAGAGAGAGCATCTTGATTTTAAACTGCAGCTCTGTAGTTTGTTCTGTAGGTACGGTGCTTTTTTTAAAATTTATTTTATTTTATTTTTTCGGACGTCCACAGTTTTGTACGTTCTGCTCCAAACCTCAGACCCCCAGAGGAAGCTGGAGGTTCTCGTGCTGCTGCACGCGAGACGTTTATCCTAGATCTTTGTGACATTCAATCTTCTCCGTCACTGCGTTTTGAGGACCAGTAATAAATCGTGACCCCGTTGAATTTCTCCGCTTTAAATACCAAACGCAGATCACAGACTGTTGGGCGACTCTCAATACGCTCCCTCTTGACTTCTGTCGCCAATTTATGCCGCGCTCTAGAATGATTTTTTTTTTGTTTGTTTTTTTTTCCATTGCTCATGTGTGATATCGGAGAACATCGGACAAGTTGACGGCGTAAACGATGAACGTTGATTATTCTGGGTAACTGAGATGATCACGAGGGCCAGTATTAACCCAAAATAGTGCTCGGGCACAAATGGGTAGGTTTGAAACACAAGTCTACCAGGCAAAGTGTTTGTTTGACCAAACGAACATACTAACTTTGCAGTGCGACGATCAGAAAGGGTGGAACCCCTAGATGGACCAAAGTTTTCCTCCACCATCATACCAGGCGGTGAAGTCTGGGTTGGGACGAGAGCTGCACCGATGCCTGGCTCTGTGCCCTCGCTCGCTTTAGCCTTAACCTCTCTTAGTTTTGCCAGTTTCGAACATAGAGAGAGGTGATGCTGTCTTAAACGTGGTGTTAAATGTGTTGTTCCTCCAAGCCTTTTCTGAAGAGCTTCTGCTCTGAAGACGTTGCTGTGTCTGAAATCAGTCCCGCATTAGTAATGCGCCATATAGGGAGAGTATGGTTCATTAACTAGTACTCAGAACACGGCTGAAATCTAATGCTTATCGCCGTAAACACGGGAGGCGGCGTTCGTTCTCAAACTCTCTACGCGAACCAAATTCCGGAATGAAGCTGTGAAAAGCACGGTGCTGTTCATGTTCATGCACTTCAAGAGGCACGGAATCGCTTAAGAGACGGACTGGCTGATCGGTGCATCTTCAGTTAGGATCCGAGTGACATTTACCCGGGATTTGAGCCGTGTAGGTACCGAGCTTTGTCCTGCGATGGACTGGCACCTTCAGGTTCAAGCTTCAGGGTAGCTCACATACCCACCTGTGACCAGGGTAGACCCAAAGCATAGAACAAGGAAAAATGATGGTCCATTCTAGAGCTTCTTTTGCTTAATGGTACTCTTTAACATGGCAACCAGTTTGGACAAGCCGGCGAAGGCGACTACGGTCCGAGCAGACGTATCAGATCGGTTTCTTGTACGGTTAAGTTTGGGCCCGTGGTCTAAAACTCATTTGAGAACGAAAAGCGGTTCGGTGTGAACACGAGGGATTTGGGCGGCGTTTAAAAATCAATTCTCACTCGACAGTTTGCAGTTGCATGTGTAGCGGGTCATTTTTTTTTTGGGAAAGGATCCTGTTCAGGGTCGAAGTGGGGGGGCGAAGGGAGGGTCTTGCGCCCTGCGAATTCCGGGATAGCTCACATATCCGCATGAGACCGGGGTAGACGCGGGCATGGAACAAAAAATAATAATCTTGTTTGACTAAATTGAGGTCGTTAAGTAAACAATGCTGCTTTGTTGCCTTGTGGAATCTGCAAAGTGAACAATGACCTCTTGATAAACTCCTACTCTTCCATCCTGAATTAGAGGTTGGAGGGTTGAGCAGATGCCTCATTCCTACTCAGAGATCTGAATCTTGCCACCTCTTGCTTCGGAATGAATTCAGCATTCATGTCAAGTAAAAAAAAAACCAGAAAACGAAGCCGGGTGGCTTATTACTTACCCATGAGCGTGTCGTCATCTTTAATACGGCTGGGACATGAACCATAAATCCGAGTGACGTGCCGGTGAAGATGCGCCACGCTACTCCGAAACGCTGTTCCTTCCTCTTACTTATTTATGGAGCGGGCACTTTTCCGCCGAAGCGCATTTCACAGTACATCGGCACGCTCGGTGCGGGGAGGCCGGGGGTGGGCCGGGATGGGCTGGAATAACGAAACAATGCATTTGTTTTATTTATGAAGGAAGCAACGGAGGATAAAAGACTGGATTGTGTAAACACGGCCCCGCTGTTTTCTTCCTCACTTTATGCGTTTAGTTTGGCGCCCGGGGAGCGTTTGGACCTTTTAACACAGCCGCCGTGGAAAGAATGTGAGGGTCAGGGGATTATTTATAGACCGCTTTAATATCTGACCGTTCTATTAAAGTGGCTCTGGCAGGGCTGGGAGAATATCGACGTTAAGGCCGAGTACGGCTGAGTATTTTGAATTTGTTCGACGGGAAGTTCAGATCGGGGAGATTTGCAACCACATCAACAGCCGAGATAAACTCCAGCGTGCTAAAATGCCTCCGTCCAGGACAGGGAAGAGATGCAGAGATGTTCAGAAATGCAATCGAAATTACAAATGGTGGAGAAAAAAAAAAAAGCAAATCGAAAAGAATGTGGCACTTACAGGAACGTAAAGACAGAAATAAGTTCGTGGCCGAGTTTGATTTGAATAATAATCCATTATAGAACTTCCGCCCTTTTTTTTTTATTTTTTTCTTTTTAAACTCGATGCTTTGCTACACTATGACAAGGAAACCGGTTTGGACAAGCCAGCGATCGTATGTGAGGAAGAAAAGCGCTGCGGTCGGCAATATGACGATCACTTTTAAGCCAAATGGATTTCTATGGCGCTTTTTATAACAGAGCGTCGTCTCAAAGCAGCTTTACAATCTTATAAAATCTTAAAAGGCCGATCCCAAACTGAACAAGCCCAGGGCGACGGTGGCAAGGAAAAACTCCCTGAATAAAGAAGGAAGAAACCTCGGGAGGAACCAAGACTCAGAAAGGGACCCGACCTGCTTGGGTGGCCCAGATGTTAATTGAAATAATTAAGTTGTAGTAATAGTAAAAAATAAGTAATATAATAACATTTAAAGCAAGAATACAATTTAAAATGAACAACCATATAGATTTAAGAGGGAGTTACTGCGCTCTGGCCTTACCCGGGCATGGCTCGAGTTTTCGAATTTTATCGTCCTGATGGACGCTTTTGCTTTTGCGGGCGTTGCTGGACCATGGCTGATGAGGAATGGCGTGCATCGTGAACATCCCGTCACCTACCCCTGTCCTGGACCACTGCATGGGTCCGCCAAGCGGCAGCGCAGCCTCAAGGTGCCAGTCCAGCCTGGCACTCAAGAGCTGGCCCTTAGCACTGTGGCCCTGGAACTGCTGGGATTGAATCCTGTATTTGAACAAAAAATGTACGTTATTCATATATATCAAAGCCCGTCTAGTATCAGATCGTTCCTTTGTACTCATTAAGACGTTGTAGAATTCAGGTGGAACATGCGCTGACCTGTATTAAGAGGGCGCCCTGCAGCTTGGATCTAAAGTTGCAAATCTATGCAGGGATAAAAGGCGTTCGTAGTTTATAATCGTTTCGGACCTCGGCCATGTTTTATAAATATCACTTAGTCCTGGTGTCACCCGCAACAGATCGTTAGGCAGAGTCATAAAAACCGTGACCGGTTTCTATGGGGATGTTGAGTATTTTTTATTTTTTTTAAGCAGATGCAGAAGCCGCTGTAGTATCGTCTCTCTCTCTTTCGTTCTCTTTTTTTTTTTTTTGCATGAATGCATCGAGTGCTCGAGCGAGGGAGCGAGGAGAGGGAAGAAACGTGGGGGTTGGGAGGTTTGGAACGTAAAGTGAAATGAACTGACCGTACATGTTTAAGAGTTTGGCTCACAGAAAATAAGCATCTAACCCCAAGTCCATGTGGAGGTGGAGTGCAAACAGGTGGGAGTGAGTGCCGGGCCTCTCTCTGACTGCACGTCGTGGGCGCTAGCTCGACTTTGCACCGTAGGCACACGCGCTAAATCGGGCGCAACGTCAGGAGAAGGGAGTTCGACCCACAGTCCTCTTTTTTTTTCCCCTCCCCTCCCCTCCCCTCCCCTCTTTCTCATGGGCTGGTTGCTTTTGTTTTGAACGATGCGTGTCATTGGTGTATTCAAATCTCCAGCCCAACCCCCCACAGAAGTAGCCTTTGCTTGGTCCCCCACCCCTCTGGACCAGACCTCAAGGCCACACTGTTTATTAGACTGTGAGGCAGACAATGAGCAGCGGAGGGAGAGGGGCGGTTACGAGCGAACAGGTTTATTGTAAAGGAATACAAGAATGTGGTCAATAGAGAGGCAGTGAGTTATGTGTGCTTTGCCCTTAGACTCCGGAGGCGTCGAGAAGCCTTTATTAATCTGCAACGCTGAGCTTCAGCAGCTTCACTGCCTGACCTTGTACTTCCAATCAAACTGGCAGCGTTCCGATCAGGTTTTCCCAACGCACGGCATAAAAAAAAATACTATCATCAAAACCGGGGTTGCTTTCCTTCTGAACACTCGTGAAGGTCGAGAGATCGCATGGGAAGGAAGTGGAGTTTAAGCAGTTCACTCCTTGGAACAAATGTCTTAACTTCCTGCTCTGCGCTATTAATGACAGCCAAGGTGCTTTTTTATGCTTGAAAAGAAGCTTCAGAAGATGTGAGAAACAAAGGAAAAGTTCAGAGCGCTCGAGGTTCTGGTTAGTTTATCAGAGGTGAGAACAGGCCACTGCGTTCTCGCTGCAGACAATGACGATTTACAGCGTAAATACAGTCGAATCCGGTTCATTGGACCACCGGTTAATGGGACCGGTCGCTTATTCGGACCGAATCCTAAAGTACAGAAACAAATCCTATTATATACCTGTAATTTTATTCGCTTATTTGGACC
>JAUZST010002704.1:0-17793 GCA_034779995.1 Parotocinclus haroldoi
CCCCCCCCCCCCCCCCCCCCCCCCCCCCCCCCCCCCCCCCCCCACCTCAGAGCCCAGATTCCATGGAAGCCAGAGTTAAGACCACACAAATCTGGTGCCAGGGCTTTTGTCATCCTCAGAATCACCCCAGTGATGGAATTATGGATAAAACGTCAAATGTGTGACTTTATTTTGGGATGTGAGATAAGTGAGGAGGAAGCTAACAGCAGAGAACAAGAGTGTTGTGGCCGAAAACAGAACCCTCCAGCAGCCAGGGTAGATTAGCATCAAACCACACACATGAGCTGAACACAGTACACTACCACAGTGATCTCTCTCTCTCTCTCTCTCTCTATCTCACACTCTCACACACACATACACACTCTCACACACACACACACACACACACACACACACACACACACACACACACACAGAGACACACACACAGTTCCAAATGAGATCTCTTACACCAGCCCTCTGCTTGCCATCCATTTTTAATGGGCTGATTAAAAGCATGGCTTCCCCAATGAATCACAGCATGCCTGAGAGAGACGGAGAGAGAGAGACTTAGAGAGAGAGAGCGAGAAACAGAGAGAGGAGCACAGGAGTCAAATGGGTTCACAGCAGAGGAGAAGAGAGTTAGAGGCAGAACGGGTGAAAGAGGGAGGGAGAGAGGGAATAGCGAATGCAGCAGTGATGTCTCTTTTGAAGCATTCACAAGGCCACACAGTGCTAAGGGCAAGACTGAGGAGACTCAACATACACACACACACACACACACACACACACACACACACAGAAAATATAGACACTGGACAGACAAACACAGTGCAGTTTGAAAACCAAAAACTCTCAGTACAGGCAGCGGGGAATCAGGGAATAGTATGGGTGCTCCATTCTCTCGATGCCGAAAGAACATATTTAGTTTTGCCATTAAGCTTTGACCTTTGCACCAGTCCAAAAAACTGTGTGTATCTGGATACAGATCTACTCAGCAGTATGCGCTAAGCATGTGAGACAGTGCAGACCCCACTTAAAGTTCCTCACACCAGCAGCCATCTAAACAAAAGATGATTGAACTTCAATAAAAAAATGGACCACAGTGAATTCCGGGGTTTTACTGAGCATATATGCGATTGATAAAATACAACATGGTTTTGAGTCTTCTAAGCAAACTTTGTGCGTCTTATGTCACTCTAGTGTCACAGATCATTCCGACTGCTGGTGCGAACGCCAGTGGAGATACTTGCAACTTGCAGCTTATAAACTGGGGTGGCACTGTGGCTCTGCCACCTCACAGAGAAAAGGTCCACGGTTCAATCCCAGCGTGGAGCAGCCTGGGCCCTTTCTGTGTCTAGTCAACTATGTCTGTGTGGCTTTACTCGGGGTATTCGGGCTTCCTCCTACAGTCCAAACACATGCGTATGAGGTTAATTGGCACCTTTAAGGTGTCTCTAGTGTGTGTGTGTAGGAGTGTACATGTCCTATAATGGATAGATGCTGCTTCCATGTGCGCTACTCTTATCATTGCTTGTTCTTTTACACATTTTCTACACAGTCACCCCATCACCTGTAAAGGAGATGTTTTTATTTGGTATTAAATGCCATTGTTGGAAATGAAATTTGATTTTCATACAGGGGCAGTGTATTTATGGATATAAATAACTTTCTATATAACTTCAGGGATTTGGGGTCTCGTTTATTAATATTAGTTTATCATTGGCAAAATAAATTGCGATATCGCCATTATATGCCAGCCATTGGTCACCCTGGTCTCTAAATATCAGCGTTGACATCGCTCATTAAAAAAACATGCCGGTTTGACCACCAGATTGGATTGGTTCGGGAGTAACTGTTACATCCGAAGTGTATTTATAAAAACTGTGGATTAGTGGAGCGCCCTGTGAATATAGTGATCATTTAAAACATGTAAAAGTATATAATTGGGCTGGTGTTTGTCTGGTTTGGTACTTTCTGTGCAATTAACGTTGAAATCCAGGTCATTACTAAGGATTTGCAATTTTTCCTACAACTGAGAACTCAACTTACTGGCCTTGTAACCACGTCTCAGTGAGTCTCCTTTTAAGGTGATTATCCTCTATACTGTCCCATTAGAGGCTCTCAGTGAAGATGACAATGTGTGAGATTGCGCGCCGGCCGGTCTCCGCCACATCAACCTCCGAATCGCTGAAGCTCCCCTTTCAGCCTCTCTAGAGCTAACCGCTAACGCTGCCGTTAACGCCACGGCTCGGGCATATGATACATTCAGTGGCGCATCGCTCTTTATTTGCAATTACTTCTCCTTTTCTTCCGTTTCTGCTCCCTGCTTTATCTCACTCTGCTGGGAATATGGAGACTGTGAGTGGTATGATGACCTGTTCCAGGGTGTTAAACTTCTCGTCACGGCTGAGGAGCGAGCGAGCAGAGATGCCAGACACTGTCAGACAGACACTGTGATGCATTAAGAGTATATTAATTATCTATTTTGTCTAAGGAGGAGCAGACACGCAGAAGCTGTTACACGTTACAGTGAGCGTATAATACATGAACAGCATTTTAAAGAATCAGACAGATAATGGAGAAAGCATCTGAGGCGAGAGGAACCTCTGCATGCAACATTAACACTAAGAGCTTTAAGGTCTATACTGTACAGAGCTTATAGGAAAATCACCATTCTTTTGTCTTGCAGCCTAATACCGACACTTATTAAAAGAATCATTTTCTAGCTTCGTTTACATTTTGAATTGCAGCATTCCAAAAATGAGATAAAAATGCAACTATTCTGGTGAAAATTATTCAAAAATGAAAACCTATGTAGACCTGTGCTGTTGTTATGTTTAACAACCAAATTACCTTCTGTGAAACAGGTTGTTGATCGAAGTGCACATGGACCGAACATTACCATAGTCACAGACTCTTTTATGCTACTTTAAATAGATGTAATTAATATTTTCACAACACTGTGTGCAAACGATACGTAAACGCGTCAGATAGCACTGGAAGCACTGGACCGTCAACATCCATATGGGGATCTAAAGCCTAAACTCTTATACATATCACTCCCTCCACAAAATACACAACACTGTGCATCTTCAGTTTATTTCAGGCAGGGGGTGAAAAAAACATTAAATAATTTTAAAGTGAAAAACATCCCATGTGAACATTTTACCAGCTGTGCTGTTTGCGCCTTGCCTCCCATATCCAGTTGTGTCAGAGTGACATCTACCTAGGCACAATGATGGGGTAGGGCCAAAGATGAGCACAAGCATAGGACGCATACATACTTTTTAGCAGGACATGGAGGTTTATATATTAAACTTTTAATTCGGTAGTAAATGGGGTCACCAGGTGTTTCGAGGCTTTCAAATATCTGACACCCTCACCCAGGCTGATCACGTCCTGGAATTGTGAGCAAGTAGCCTGCCATGGATCGCCTCTTTTAATCCAGGGCCATCTTGAGGCTTTCTCAGCTGCCTCTGTTGTTTTTCTTGTGCTGCCCTGCAATGCCCAGAAGGCTGTAAACTTTGGAAAGTGAATAGCCTTGAAATCCTCTGTAGCCATGCATCTAGCAATCCACCCCCTCTCTGTGGTACTGCTCTACGGGATTGGTGTATTTGGCCCACTTCCTCTTACTGGCCTCTCCATTTTCGTCTCCCAAGGTACTGTAGGCTTAAACAGTAACACTTGTTGCGTTATTGGTGAAAAGATTACAATAAGAAAGCACAAAGTGGTTGCTCAGGGTTGCAAAGTGCTTGCTTAATATTCTCAGGGAAATGAAGCGGCCTTCCCAGATCCACTTTCACCTGCCAGTCTTTTGCTGCCTCTAACACATTTAACCCCTTTTTTGGGAGGATGTAGGTTCTTGGACAGCATCAGTGACAGACCATGGCAGACCAGACCATGACCATGGCACCAGAGATATCGGCCTTCGCCTGGAGATACATTAATACATTAACCTTAACAATACACTACATTAAAATACATTAATCTTAAAAACCTAGCAAAGCTTTCAGTGTGTACATCAATGTGGTGTATCTAAAATACACCTACATGCACTTGTTCAAACAAGTTGAAATTCCTAATTGTCTGACTGGTTGGATATAGGTTTACACTGTTTGTTTTGTCTCTTCACAAAGCCTGAGGTGGCACAGACACTCTGTTTTTTTCTCTGCGCATATGTTTTGTCAGCTGGCATAATTTGAGGACTTTCAAACATAAATTGAAATGATCAGCCTTCTAACTTTAAAATCGCTAACCGCACCTTTAATGGCATACTTCGCTTCTATATGCTTTGCTTTGTTCCAGACAACGTTCCAGACAATTGTTAGTGCAGACCGCACTAACACGCTAATTGAAAGTAGAAAACACGACTGTCTGAGATGCCAGATTGCTCAACCTAACGACGTGGGCCTGAAAAGGCAACTGTGGGTTACGGCTTCTAAACAAAAAAGCCGTGCTTCTCCGCCAGCGAGGCATAAATTGGCGCATTCTGAAGCAGGAGTGGGGAGGTGAGTGAGAGTTCAGGGTAGGATTAAAAGGCTACAAAAGCTTACGTATCCCTTAAAGCCCGGTGCAGGAGAGGAAGGAGAAAGAAGCTCAGCAGATCCCTGTCACACCTTTTATTTGCCTCCTTCTTTCAACGTATCGTTCACAAACACCTTACAGCAACAAAGGCTTAATCGTATTCCAGCCATGTCAGGGGACCATGGGAATGCGCTGAGTGGGAGTTGGAAAGCGAGGTGAAGTCAGTTGCTATGATTCCACCTTGCTAATGACCACGCTGACAACGGCTTCACACCTGAAGGAATGTAGATGTCGAGTAAAATGGGTGCATGAAACTATACCCGAGAAATGCTAATAGCTACAGTTAGATATCACCTAAAGTTTTTTAGATGATATGTAAAGTTATTACAGACTGTTTTCGCTTACAGCTGGTGTGAAAAGGTTCCTCTAAAAAGCAAACTATGACTAAACCTATTAGTCATAACATGTTATAATACCAGCATTATATAAAGCCACTGACATATCGCAAGCAGTGGGATCAAGGTCTGAGCAAGCTACTGATGGGAAATGTCGTGTCCTGGCATTCATGTGCCTGTTATGTAACACGTACCATTGGTCGAAACATTGCTCCAGACCACGTGCAAACCGAGTACAGTCCAGTACTGAATACTGGGTGAAAAAGATTCAGTGGTGGTACTGGAAAGGCAGGTGAGTAACTGCCACATTCAAAAAAAGTCACAGTCAAAAAAGAGCGTACAAATGTGTGCGATAACAGTACAGTTAAAAAAGATACAGACAAATGGATAATTTGCACAACTAGTTTAGCTGTCAGAGTTAGAAAAACAATGGCAGAAAATCTAGTACAGAAAATCAAGATTCAGTGTTCACAACCTGTACTCCATATTCCAACTTAAGCCAGGTCGGGCGCTTTAGAAGAGACCATCAGCCCCAAATTATGCAAAACCCTTGGAGTATTTGAAGTAGTACTTAAAAGAACAAACATTTCAACTAACAGAATGTTAAATTATTATTTTACTGTTGCTTAATATTAATGGGTGAATATAAATGAATAACCTGGGTCGAGGTCGAGGAACATTCACTACTTTCACTACTTAGGGCAGAGGAAGTACAATTTGAGCCGGTGCTTTTAGTCTCTGCTTCCCATAAAAATGAAATTCGGTCTTGACAATTGTTCAGAATTGGACACGCAGAGTTTCCTTGACTTTAGACAAAACTAAACTGAGACAAGAAAGGAAAAAGAAAATCCATTAATAAATTCCATGTTTAAAGGATATTGTACAATTTTGATTGTGTGTAATACATGGAGAGAACTTTATTAATCAAAAGGCAAAATGCAGAACATTTTCTTTGTTTTTAATACAGTGTCTGCTTATTCTGATCATTTTTATTAGTAAGATACGGATGGAAACTCTCAATAGGAAAAATCTATTTACATGTGTAAGCATTGTCAAGATATATATGTCAAGATATTTTTCATATGTTGCTCAGGTTCAGTCAAATTAAACACTATTATGGATGAGAGCCAGGAGAGGGAGAACAGTTGTGAGGTATCATATGCATGTATGATACATGTTGTGTACTGGAGTGTTTACAGGAGCGCGGCAAAAAACTAAAAGTACAAATAACTACATTCCCTCTATTAGTCCTGTATTGCTTAAATTGTTCACGTTTTATCATCACGCCAAGGACAGGCAGACAATGTAAAGCGATGAAGGTCATGGTAGTAGTTTGAGAAATAAGCATTTGATTTTATGTCATTAAACAATATCAGCAGAAACGCAAACGGAAATTCAAAGAAAGTTGTTATATTATGTAAATGAGATGCAAACTTAGACATTGTGATTGAGTAGCAAGTGAAATGTTCATGGGGGTGCAAGTTAAAATGGACAAAAGTGGCTCCACATGGACTGTTCAGTAAGACCAAGACTGCCAAAACACACTGACAGTGATGGAGCATGGACAGGATCTGGTTGTCCAGCAGTACTCGTCTTCATATTAATTTCGAAATATCTCCTTATATTTGTAAGCAGTGTATTTTCAGCCGTGAGCATTCACATTGCTTCTTGCCAATGATATTCACACTTTCAGCATCATAACGTGCCCTGTCATGACACAAAATCTGTTTAAACATGGTATGAGGAACATAAAGTGTTCAAGGTGTTGGCCTGATCTTAAAATTCCCCAGCTCCTGATCTGATTTGTTGAATGTACGGAACAAACAAATCAGATCCATGGAGGCCCCACTTCACAACTCACAGAACGGATCTGCTGCTAACATCTAAATGCCAGTTAACACAAGTGACCTCCAGAGGCCAGAGGCCGTCAAAGACTTGGCGGCACAAAGGGAACCTACATTATATTACACAAGTGTTTATGATGTTTGCTCTAAAAAGGCTGACCGCTTATCCAAACCACAACATTTTAAGAGTTGTTTAACTTTTATGTTGATTACTTAATCCTCTTCATCCCTTTTGGGACATGAGGTCACTTTATATTGATGGTTATGTGTGTAACGTTGCGTCGGGGATAACACGGCGTTCGTATGAAAAACACAAAAGGTGGACGTAAACGCAAGCGGGGTTAATAATAAAAGGAAACGAGAACATAAACAGCCAGAACGTATAATGCAAAACACCCCCGAATACGTGGTTGTAAAACGAATAACCACGAAAGGAGACAAGGAGCTAGGAAGCGCGAGAAAGAGGAAAGAAACTGGAATGGATGGAAACGGAGGAAGCCGGTAAACGCGGCGGGATGCGCAGGAAGGGTAAAGAACCTTAATAACCGGCGAAAAAGAGAAGCAGGGGAGCAGTATATATAGAAGAAGAGGATGGGTGGCAGGAGCGCCACCCGCAGGCTAGGAGGAGAAGATAAAAGAAGAGCGGATGCGATCTCATCGTGACAATGTGCAAATACAGCCTCATTTTCATTCTCAGGGTGATTGTGACAGGCCATGGTGTTTTTCTACTTTAGATTTTCCTTCTTATGCCACACTGGAAGTCAACTCCACAAACGAAATAACTAAGCAAACATGTATCACATTTAATAATTTTACTGTGTCCCTCACTCGCAAACACACGGTTTTATATACTGTATTTTACCCTGATTTACATGACGTGTCACTGCATAACATCATTGCCCTTAGTGGCTCTCCAAACCAAGAGATAAGAGATATTTTGCACATTTTTCAGGCATAATTAGGCCAAACATTAACCAAAAAACTAATGTTAGTCCACAGCATGGTTAGTCCATACCACACAGTGTCTCTCTCCTTTAAACGAAAACAAAACTGAAAAAAGTTTGTGTTAAAAAAAATAAGTACCCGCAGTACACACACACACACACACACACACACACACACACACACACACACACACACACACACACACACACACACACACACACACCTCCACTCTCCTGGACACACCTGGTCGCAGTCCGAAGCTGGGCTCAAAGCCTGTTGCTCATCTTCCTGAACAAGCAGCCATTTAATTTAGCTGCTGCTAATCCTCAACATGCACACTCAGGTTGGGCCGGAGCCAGAACTGCCTGAGAGTGAAGAGGCCGTACGCCAAACCTGGGTCACCTGCAAAAACCCTCTGGCGTGGTGTAGAGGCACTGAACCATACACTGAAGCACCACTGAATCCCACACACAGCATGAATACATATTGTACTGTAGTCTATTCTAGTCCTGCACTTACACTTACATTTAAGCTTTAAAAATTCAATAAATATCCACTATTTGTAAGCTTATCTAAAGTTTGCTAACTGGACAAAGATAAATTTCTATTTCACAATAAAAGCCTGGTAGCATACTAGCTTACACGGCTAAAAGGTATTAGCGCACAGTAGAGCAGCAGGGGCTGCTACACTGCTCACAAATATCAGGGGATATTTCATTACGGGAAATATTATGGGGATTATGGGAATTATTTCATTTTGAAATCTATTTAATAAATGCTACATGAAATTAATTTGGGGCAGAAGTAGAGCCAGATGGACAAGATTCACCTAGAGTTTGCTTTTATGGAGCTACAATTAATGTTGTGTATAAGGAATTGTGCCATTCTCCAGTCATTTCTAAATTTGATCACGTTAAAAAACCATCTAGGAGAATACAGGTATGAGTTATTCAATGCATATATTATATTGTGTGAAACAGTAAGTATGACTGAAGTGGTCATTGACTGGCCATTATCATTACGATTACCATTTTGTAAGTATACAATGGTATATTTTCACCGGCTTTAACTTAAGCAGGTTGCCTTGACCATGTCTACATGCCTAAATTCGCTGACTTACTGCCATGTGATTTGCTAATAAGATATTTGTGTTGAACAGGTGTATTTAATGAAGTAACCGGTGAGTGTATACGTGAGATAATACAAAAAATTTCCAGCATTTAGCATTTAGCAGACGCCTTTATCCAGAACAATATAAAGATATATCATTACCTCTACATCAAGCAATTGCCCTTGTCCAGAGCGACAACTGTTACAAGCAATTGTGGGTTAACAAAGGTGAGAACTGAACCCCGGGCCATCTGGTCAATATCTGGTCCAGTATCTTAACTGCAAGGTCACCAGGCCTACATTAGGCTTGATCAAAGACACATTTGTTAATTTAATTGTTTTTGTTACTTGGAGGGCCTAGATGATACGTTGTAGCACATAAATGTACTCTTCTACAGTTTTCCTCAATGCTATACTAATTCTATCTGTAGAAAGCCAGTCCTGGAGACATGGGCATTAAGGAGGGACTGATGCAGCCAATCCAAAAGCCATCAGTTCTCATCAGACTTGGCCAGACCTCTACGTTACTCCTGCCCTTACGCTTATTGCTCTCTCATTGCACCTGTCAGTGGCGCCTGACAGCACATTACTAGCCTTGTGGCCAAGCAGCAGGATCTAAGTAGAAAATGAGGATATCCCTGAACTAAGACCATCCCTTGGTCCTGGGGGTAACTGGGCAAATATAATATGGCTATATGATAGGTAAGAGGACTAGGCAGAGGTAGCCGGTAATGGACAGGAGTTATATGGGGGACGTTAAGGAGTCTTTGAGGCACATTAATATAAAATCCATCATCTTGAAAGACATCGCAAGCAGTGAGCAAGCAAAACGCAAGCGGCTCGCGAGCACACACGCACAAACAAGCATGAGTGGGGATAACCAATGAATTGGTTTTGCCTCGTGTCTGCTTTGCCTCATCAATGTAATTGCCGCACGTCTGTCAAAGACGGCGAGTGTGAAAAAGTGTCTCCCTCAGCTGCAGCCGGCGCTTGTTTTGTTCGCGAGCGCTCTTGTAAAGCGCCAGAAAATAAGTGGCATTCGGTGAATGGCGCTATTCTTCAGCTGACAGCTTCATATCTATCAGGTGACGGAGGGCCCCAATAGCCTACGCCACTCTCGCAAACATCTCTGACAGTGTGTTAAACTCCAGCCTCCGCCTTTCACTCACGCTTGCAAAACCCCTCTCTTGAAAACCCCACTTGCATAGCCTCTCTTATTACCTCAGACACTCGGAAATGATGAGCTCTCTCCTTCCTTCAGTGCTTTTCAGTTTGTTTTTTTTTTTTTTACTTTTTTAGGAAGCAGTTCTATGCCTGCAAGTCCTTGGTGAATAACTGCCCCCTTTAACCTCCTCCGTCAGCTTTGCTTCATGCTGCTTCATTAATTGAGCTGATCAGGCGCCTCTTTGATGCCCCCCCCCAATCCTCCACCACCACCACCCACCACCACCACCACCACTACCAATCGCACAGACAAATAGGGTAGTCACCATGGAAACAGACCAGACAGACCAAAGATGCTCTTGAAACATATTTGTGTTGTATAGGGGAGATTCCCCCTCACTAAATCAATTCGCTGATTATAAAGGAGGGAAGGAGAAGAGAGAGACAGAGCGGCGGCTGAAGCTCTCTGTCTTTATTAAGATGGGAATAAACGATCTGCTCGATCACTTTACACCTTGCTCCTCTTCTACTAATAGACTCTCTCTCGCTTTAGACCAAGACACTTATGACACGTCTGGGTTTATCCTGTGATCTATTATGCTACAGGATCGATAAGCAAACGATAAAGAGCAATGCCAAGTTAGTGTTAATTGGCTAGAAAAGTTTGCTCAGGTGAAATTATGCCTTTTTGCAGGTTTCACATATCAGACTTTCCCTGGCAAATAAACTTTGCAAGCCAAACACGCAAATTTGCATGGGGAACCAGTAGCACAGCTGCCGTGTGGCCCTTCTTATCACAGGTCCTAAACTGACCTTTATCTAATATATCCAGATCTGATTAGTGATTAAAATTTAAAATAAAATGTACAATGTTAGAGGTTTTACAATATTACATTTACTCAGATTTCCGTATTGTTTTAAACACTATAACTCCATGTATTCCAGTATATCTGACTTTATTCTTCACACTAGAGTTTTCCTATAGCCAAATCCCACATACAGGACATAGATAAATAAGCATACTGAAGGATTATAAAGAACCAGAGGTTTGTCCTAACCAACACAAAGAGGAGTTGATTTAGTCCAGGTTGGTAAGTGGCAATCACTATTAAGCCATGAATTATTATTGTTCTGAGTGCATTCATTATATTTAAATCTTGCTGCATACCAGACTGCAACATATTGTTAATAAACCTTATTCAGTCCAATAAGGTATAAATTACAGACTGATATGATAACAGTATCCAATGCCAACATATATTATTGGTGATATTAACAATGAACGATTCCTTATGCAGGTCTATAACAACATAATTACAAAGCACCATTTTACACACACTTATTCTGCTAAGGGTCATGGGTTTGGGATTCTGGGCGAGTACACACTGTACAGTCAGCTATGCCATCGCTGGGTTTCTGTAACCCTACCATCCATTCTTCACGTTGCAAGCCCGAAACAGGTTTCACACCCAGGTTCCCCTGGAAGTTTCCACCAGCTGGCTCCTAAGTCCAGGTAACTAAGCTAATGAGCTGACTGAAAATGATGACAACATGAAAATAACATGGAAAAAATTGACATGCAAGTATTCCATTTTCACAGTTCTTTAAAAATTAACAGTACTTTGTAAAAGCCATATTCCACTATTATTATTTTAGAAATTGCAAAATGACCATATGTAAATACATATTCGTACGAATTTCGTTAACAGAATAGAATTTTGTACACAGATTTGTACACATTATTATAAAAATTCAAACGTCAGATACATAGCTACAGCGGCTCGTATTTAGTGTGACCTCCTCTTACATTTGAGAATTAGCAACGTCCGGCAGCTTCATCAGGATTCCAAGTTGACCCTTCTACAGTCTGAAGAAGCTTGATCAGGAATGGTTTTATGGAAGGGTAGCAGCCAAGGAACCCCATTTTCAGATGAGGATCAGGGTCAAAAGGGTCAGATATGCTAAAGCTCACAAAGATTAGAATGGAGATCAGTGGATAGACTATTACGAAGAGACGAATCCAAGTATGAACAATGCGTCATGCTTGGTCATTATCCTTGCTAAAACACAAATCGAATGGTTACCTAAGACTTTTGCTCAGTACTGTATTTAATAAGACCATAAACAGCACCAATAAGTGTTGTCTACTTCAGTCATGCTACACAACGCAACACATTTACAGGATTAAACGATAAGGATCATAATATCCCTACTGTCTTGAATATCACTGTGTCCAGTTCTTTACAAAGATCCTATACAAGGCCTTCCAAGTTCCTTCTTACTAATGCACACTGATGTGTGAATTAAATGAGTTTCTTATTGTGGTGAGCATTCTAACTATTTCTGCTATGTGAGGTAATCAGGAGGGAAATCTCTTGCGCCCTTCACTGGGCCTTTTTAAAGGGCAAACTTTAATATGCTGTAATTAATGCTGACAAGATATATGAAATATATGGATCAAACATTTAACGGAGCCATTTTAACTTTTCCTTTTTTCCTTCCTCGTGAAGTTCAAACAAAAGGCAATGGGAATGAGCATTACCTTTTCCAGGTGCAATTATAAAGTACGTACGGCTGCCAACTCACTCACCTCATCAAATTCTTTAACTTATAATGAACTG
Organism: Parotocinclus haroldoi; assembly: GCA_034779995.1. Classification (NCBI taxonomy): domain Eukaryota; kingdom Metazoa; phylum Chordata; class Actinopteri; order Siluriformes; family Loricariidae; genus Parotocinclus; species Parotocinclus haroldoi. The sequence continues at coordinate 12,586 of JAUZST010002704.1, forward strand.
CCCTGGTTATTAACAGTGGATCAAAAGAGCTAAAACACAAATGCGAGTGATTGCAATGCAGCTGATACAAAGCAGATGAATAATTTACACCCCCACAAAATAAGGCCATCAATAATCATGATCCAGCGTGGCCATGCGGCCGAGAGCCCTCGCCTCCCCAACGCTAGATCTCATTAGGCTAGCAATGTTAGCTGCAGGAACGGACCACGTTATTTTTACCCATAGATTAACATATTCTTCTATGGTGTGCATGGCTGAGCCGAACCCTTGGCCTCCCAGAGCGCCTGCCCGACCACTGCACCCTGCGCAGCTGCCCAAGTCCATGCATCTCAAAAGCTAATTCCCTCCATATTTAAATCACATATTAAAGTTTCATTGGCAGCACCTGGGTGAGGTTGTGTCTGCCAGAGAGAGGTGAAAAACAGAGGCAAGCCATGCTTGTGAGACAGTAAGAAAGGTACACAGACTCACACACAACAACAAATTCCTGTTCAAGAAAGTCATAATGAGGGAGTGTGTACATAGACATTTGTACACACACACACACACACACACACACACACACACACACACACACACATGCATATATATATACATATGTGTGTGTATTCTGCAAATTTTTTAAGCTGCACTTACCTGCGATGTAAATTATGTATTGTAACACACAGGTATAATGACGTAATTAGGCTATATATATATGAGTGTATATACTTTATTATGCCTGTGTGTTATAAAACAATTTAAGCTCAAGTTATTGTCATTTTAAACATATACAGTGGTGCAGTGGTGTACAATACACAGTGAAACGAAACAACGTTCCTTCAGGACCAAGGTGCTACATAGAACAATAGCTACACAACATAAAGTGCACGTGTGTAGCATGCGTAATACAGGACAATAAACAATAAAAACAGGAATGAAAAACACTATACATAACAATAAACAATAAATACAAGGTAACAGTGCAGATAGCCCCGTGGTAGTGGTGCAGATATGCCCATTTGTTCAATGTAAACAGTGTAAACAATATGTGTAGCAGCAGTTTTTTGTCCATATTTGCTGTGATTTGTAAACATTTTATTCAAGTTATTTGTCTAACTGAAACATGGAGATTTTGCATGTGTGTAGGGGCGTGTGTGTGTGTGTGTTTTAGTCCAGTCATTTATATGTGCAGTTGTTCATACCAGACTCAGACTGATTGTTCATGAGTCTGATAGCTTGGGGCAAGAAACTATTACAGTGTGGTAGTGAGGGCCGGATGCTTTGCTGGTAAGTGCAGCTTCTGCAGAATACAATAGCTACCATTGGTAAATCTATAGATGCACTGTCATAATAGATTCCTATGGAATTCACAGAGCTTAGTGGTTTTACACAGAAGACTCCCAGTGAAAACCGGAGACAAAAGTTCCCCATGGTTGTTTATGTTGCAGTGTAGTCAGCTAATAGTTCTGAGTAGTTAATTGTAGTTTTTCGTCAAGATAACAACAAGTGAATTTTCTCTAAATCACCATACCACTCTTGTTTCGTAGTTTGTTCACAGCATTTACTCACCCAGAATGACTTACAGCTCCATTAATTAATAGATTAAGGATTTTCTTAAGCATGGCAGAGCCAGGATCTAAATGCACAACCTAAAGAGGTTTAACCACCGTGTCTTCACTGTTTACTGCCCCAACCCGTACACAAAGGAGCCTGTCTACAAAAGCTTTACAAACCTGAAGTCAAAGTACGTTGATTTTCTAAAGGAAAAGATTTAACACAACAAACTTACTCTCGCCGTGAAACTCTGACACATGAATTTGCATGAAGACCAACAGCAAAACGGCTTTGCTGCATTGCAGGAAGTGACCTTCATACTTTACTTCCAACTATAAATTATTACACAGAAAAATAGCACACGAGAACATCTTTAAGTCAGATCTAGCTATTTTTTTTTACTCCTTACAGCTGCTGAACTAGTTTGCTTGTTAGCAACAAACTTAGGACTTTACGGAATAGTTCTAAAGTAATGTAGGTTATATGTCTATGAAATTTACAAAGCTTAATTATCAAACCTGATGTTAACAGAACTAAAATGCCTAGAATTTTCCAATATGTCCCAAGCTAAACACTGCCTTCTAACATGGGGCATTTTGTTCTTTTGTTCTGGCATTCTTATCAAATATTAATTTCTCTTACTCTCTCTTTCTCCCTGTCGCTCTCGCAGATATATCATAGAACTGTATTACATACATATATTTTGTTTAAGTTTAAGTGTGTGTACACAGTGAGACTCGTAAATAAGACTTGCAGTGTGTTTCCATTTTGCGTTTTCACTGATTTTGTTAATTTCTGAATCCTTGTTAAAAAAGTGACATTATAATTTTTTCCATTATCTTACTGTATTACAAATCCTTTGTCAAAAAGGTCCACTGAAGCTAGTGAGTTCAGACATTTTGCTCCTAATGCATATCTACGTATCTTATTTAAAAAATGTATTAATAGCATAGGCCTACCATATATGGTCATTGTAGGCAGCAGTTCTGGTCACACACAGTGCCATTTTTTAAATTGTAATTCTGCAAATACTTTCTATAGTATCTCGCAATTGCAAATGAATTCACAGTAGCCTCTTCCAGATGTTGACAGGTTGCAATAAAGACTACACAATACAATGACGAATGTTAAAAAAGTCCTTTTCACCCATGGAGGATGGGTTCACACTTTCTGAGTCTTGGTCCTTCCAAACTTTCTTCCTCATAATGTTTAGGGAGTTTTTCCTTTCCACTGTCGCCCTAGGCTTGCTCAGTTTGGAACTGGCTGTGGCAGACATTCTGTATAGTCAGAAATACTGTAAAGTTGCTTTGAGACAATGTTCCAATGTAAAAATGTTATATCAATAAATCTCACTCTTTTCTCATCAAAAAAAGTCATTCCTGGTCATGCTGATTTTAAACTCGTGACAGTGAAAAAGTCATCTGGCATGAAAAATGAAACATGAGATAAATCAAATTAGCCGGGCCCTAATATTAAAATAATAACATCTACCACTAGAATAAATGGTTTCATTTCTGCAATCAATATGGAACACTCAGTAATGCGAGTGCATTATTATAAAACAATAACACGCCATTACACTGAAACACTGGAGACGACTACATAATACGGATTTCATAATTTCATATCAAATGTCACATATTCCCATAGGAAGTAATATGGTTACATCTTAATAGGATTTTTTTTTTTTTACAATACAAAAAATTACATACAAGTTCGATAATGCAATGGAAAATCATTTACACCAGTCTGGTGGAGTAGTTCAAGGCCCTATTAGAGAGCGTGTGAAAAATAACCTTTTGCAAGGTTTAAATGTACAAATGCAGCCGCAAAAGGTTAATCCAACACTTAATTATGTTGACTTTCAGGAAAACCTTTTTTAAAGGTGTTTTCTTCCTTGAAGCAGCGTCTATCGCGAATCCTCAAGGAATAGAAAAAAGTATGAATAAGCACAAATAAACAGATTGCACTATATTAATGTAGGTATTGCATATCCGAGGTGTAATTCTTATAAGCACTGGAAAATGAATACTGAACAGGCTACAGCTATTTAAAGGCACAACAAACCGATGTAATCCAGCTCTGGATTGTACACTGTTCCCTGGAAAAGGCGTTCTGCGTCCTCGTAAATAATAACTGATTAACATGGTTATATTTCTTTAGATGGCTAAGGCCACTCCTGAGCAAAAGTATATAAGCGGTCTTACAAAGTAAAGGAAATATAAAATTCATTCGCTTCAACTGTTCAGTGTGTAAAATATTAGTGAAGTTAAGATCTATAACATCTAGTAAACTGGCCAGGTATACAAAGCATACCCATTGGCTGGTACATGAGTAGTGGAGCACCTCCTTTGGGGATCACCAGTTTGTTAACAAATGCATGAAGAACCAATTGAAGTGTTTAAAAACAAAGAAAGATTGGAAGAGATTTACATGTTTCTCCCTGTACAATGCATATTATCATTAAACGATTCAAGGATTCTGGAGGAATTTCAGTACCATACAGGCCAGGGGTGCAAGCCTAAGCTGAAGCCCTGTGAGCTTTGCTCTGGAGGATCACATGGGCAAGGGAACTACTCAAACCTTTGTTAAGCACAATAATATAAAATAACATACGCAAAAGCCACTTCAAACCTCACTGTGCACAACACAGAAGTCAGGTTGTCTGGCATGGACCGTCACTCGGTGAAAATGTGTAAGCAACGATCTGTCATGGTGTGAGGTTGTGTCGGTGCCCCTGGCAAAGGTCATTTACACTTCTATGATGTCAGCATTAATGCAGAAGTGATGTTTAAAGCAACATACACTGTTTTTAAAACGACTTGACCTAATTAAAATAGTTTCCAGGGCCGTCTATACAACCAGACAATGCAAAGCGAGCCAAATCAGAAGAAGCGTTCTGGAACCACGGCCTATAGACCAAAGATTAAATTTTTTGGCTACAATCAGCAAAAGGTACTAAATGTTCAATGAAGCTGGAACAGTTCCTTGCCAGCTGTTACAGTGGTACTGGACTATTGACTCAAGTCACCGCACTGCCCAGCTGTCAGTGTTTGGTCCATGTACAAGGCCTGTAACCCTGTAACCGCTGGAGTGTAACTTGATTGTATGACTTGGTAATTTCTCTTGATAAGTGCGTTTATCAAATGTGATCTGTCAATGTAATGTAACTGTTACGCATGACGGTTTGGGATTTTGCCGTACTATTCGACTTGCATGTTGCAAAAGGAAAAAGGATCTAAAGATAGCATCTATTCACAGACTCATATGAGTAACACAGTCAGCTGAACCCAAGCATGCCCTTTATGTTCAATACACCCAGGAATAGTTCTTTTTTTCCACCCGTTTCGGTTTTAAAGCTAAACGCTGACACACCGCAGCAGGCCTACAGTGTTACACCATGTTAACAGACATTTATAACGCATATTAAATGACATGTCAGCCACCAGAGGAATAACATAGCAAGCGACAGTTAGGCTAACCATACACCAGATTTAAAAAGATTAAGAAAGGATTTGTAGAGCACTACAGTCTCTGACACCCTCTCACATTTACAGGGTTTGTGTTGCAGAGCATGCACATATTTTGCAAAGAATGGGGATCTTGCACGGTCACTAATTACAAGACTGCAGCTAGTTTCCTTTGAGGTGATTCACACCCATCAAGATATAT
>JAUZST010002705.1:0-17792 GCA_034779995.1 Parotocinclus haroldoi
GTGTGTGTGTGTGTGTGTGTGTGTGTGTATATATATATATATATATATATATATATATATATATATAAATATAAATATATATACAGTGAGATTTCCTAACACTGAAGCATACAATGCCTTTGTGACTGAGTGGAACTGTCGTTCCCACAGTAGTTGTTAAAGATCAATATTAATGACCATTGATATAAACAGATGTTTAACATGTGCATGCAATATATTTAAACATTTTTAAAATACAAAATATAAATATAAACCCATTTAATAGATACACATTTAACACATTTTATTTCGGTTAAGATTTGCGTGAATTCCTCTGGTGATAGGGTAATCAACCCTGTGCTCCAGCAGCCCGCATTCTCAGCTTGCACACGCACTCCTCTACCAATTAAAGATTTATTAGTGTGAGAATATGGGAAACTGTGAGTTTGGAGTGGGTTATATTTAACAAGCCTAGCGAGGACCACACATTTGTGTCACCAAGAATCTACTAACGATGCTTTTGGGAGATTTTTATGTTTGGGTGAATATTTAAATTTAGTAGAAATATCAGGTTAAAGTTGTAGATCTTAGAGATGATTTTTGTCCCATAGGCAAGCTAAGCAAGCACGATTTCTTCACTTTTTGGATGTATTTCAAACAGGTCTTGGGTGTTTCTAAAGAAGAGAGTTTTTGTCTAGATCACATTCTTTGTAAGGTGACATATAATTACATCTACTTATGGAATCTATTAGCAAACGTACTGGGGATCATCTCAAATTGGGGAGATCACAAATCAGACATAGACACAAAATAAGGGTATCTGACTACATTTTAAGGAATGTAAGGAAAACAAAAACAAAGGCAGGTAACATGAGGAACGGAGAGGTGAACTGGCCTGAGTGGACCACAACAGTAAGTTGAAGAGTTAAAGTCAAGTATGTGTTATATTGCAGAAAAAAAACCTTGAATCCAAAAACAGACAGGGTCATAACCAGCATTATGGAGTGATAATGAAAACACAGTGAAAATAGTCTTTGTAAATGTTAAATGTAAAATTGTAAATGCACATAAGCATACCAGAAATGCACAGAATCGCACACACAGGCTGGAACAAGACTTTGTGACCATACCGACCTATAACCAGCTGCTATATGGTTACATAATGGTCCATGATCAGTTCATCTAAAAATCCTGAAAAGAAAACCAGATTGTGACCTCTAAGGGATTTGACAATAAGCATTTCTCTGATTCCTAACTCTGCAGAAAAACAAAAACTGACAGAGGAACCACTCAACAGGCCTTTTTTCATTCTTCTCTTTGCATTCTCAATTCCAAACCTGCTGGCTTCTTGTTATGGTGAAATCTTCTGAAACAGTGGAAACTCACAATGGGAATATTAAAACCAATGCAGAAAACTCAAAATCAAATACCACATAGGGTAAATCATCAAAAGCAGTGACAAAATCGGCAAGCACAGCACAAGGATCACAAACTGTGACGAACTGTGATCACAAAACAAGAGAAAAACTCAAGTGAAGTGTGATTTATTTATGTAGTACCCTTTACAACGGAGCATTGTCTTAAAGCAGCTTTACAATTTTAGATCATCTTCTAATATCTAGGGCCAATACCAAAACAGGTGTAGCATGTAGCTCCAGCAGCATATCGAGAAATAAAAGAATCAGAAGGTATTAAAGCAAACATGGATCACATGAGACATCAGCAACCCACCTCCACATTAACCAACAAATGCGGGATTGTTTGCAAAATGCAAGAAAACAGTAAGCCATCTTCTCAGATTATAACAAAACTACAATCATTGGCAGTGAACCCCTGGCATTGACAAAGAAAGAATTTACAACCGCAGATCATAGTGGACAGAGGCCACGCCTAGTTGTACAATCACATCTAGCAACTACAAAAACATCATCAGGCTAACTGGACCAAAGGGCTGATGGAGCGTGCAGGACAGCGATAATCCTATCCCCTAGCCCCTGCAACCAGAGCTACACATCCCAGTGTAAAGAGAATTACCAAATGTCTAGTAAATAAGTATGCATTTAATCTAGACATGACAATATGGGCTGGTTCTATATTCAAAAGTGGGGAGGTTGTTCCATAACTGAGAGAGCATATACAAGAATCTTCTGCATCTGACATCTGCCAAACTGCCACAGCTGGGTCCTTGAGTCCATTAACCACATTTTTGTTTGTTTGTAAGTCATTTTGATTATACACATCATAAACATCATAGATATAGACAATGGTCTACAACGGTCTCTTACAGAAGTTTAAATGTCATGTAATATTTTAATATTTTTTTACACAATCCTCAGGATGTCACGTTTTTGAATTAATTGTATGATAAATTCTGTCAAATTTTTTATACAATCGTGTATCACATGCATAGCAGTGAGAATTAACAATATAGAATAACTAAGCCTTGTAGGGGGTGTGTACAGTGAAATAATAATGGACCAAGCACTGACCAGTGTGGGACATCAACATTTGCTTGGTATAAATTATAAGGAAAAATTGTAATAGTCAGTCAAGTAGGATCTAAACCAAAAAGTGCCAATTTTTAATTGAGTAAAATATAATGATCTATACTGTAAAATGCTGCACTTAAAACTAATGGAATGAAATAAATACACAGAAATTGTCTGAGGAGATTAATGTTATGCTTTAATGCTGTAGTTTGGCCTAACTCCTGGCTGAAATGTTTTATGATTAATGTTTTAAAGGAGACAGCCACAGAGCTGATAATAAACAGCTTTTTTTCTAAAATCCTAGAGGGGAAATAAATATTTGAAATTGCTCTACAATTAGTCCTCAAGCTATGGTTAGGATTTTTAACCAGAGACTTAGTAATTATGGATTTAAAGGATATGGGCAAACAGACAAACTAATGTGATGAATGTGAAATAATTAGAAGTAGGTCTATAACGTTAGACATTCACTATTTTAGTAAGTAATAGCATCAAGTAGCCGCGATGATAACTACAGGATCAGTAGTAATAACTGGAGTAAAATATTCCAGATGTGATTTACTACTAATTAAACAAATGTCTGCTTTGGTGCTATAATTGATATGCACAAGAGCAACTGATTTATAATAAATGATGGCATATAATGGCATATAACATGCATATCTCATGTTTTTGCCTGACAAAAAAATTGCCACTTTATTCATTTTAGTGTTAACATTCATGCCAGAATAAAAAATAGCCAAACATGCCCAACACTGCAAAGAAATTAAGTGCTGCAGAGGCCTTATAAATATTAATGAGGTACACTCATTGATTAAAAAAAAAAAAACATTTTACAATGCATTGCTGCAAACCTCAGATTGTAGTTATGTCTCAGGTAGATATGTTAATGATTACAGGTGTGCTCTGGTTAGACAATGGTCTTGCAACAAGAGACTGTGTTTCCCCAACTGTTGATAGAAAGGCTATCTGGAGCTACTTTTGGTGAGTGTACCTCTTGCTGAGAGATAGTTGACTATAGATATACCTCTATGACACACTCAAAGACATGCAGGATGGACGTTTTGAATAATGGCCATTCTGATCTAGCTGTTAGGAGGATTATAAGCAGTGGTTCTGTCAGGGTGTGTTCACACAGCAAACATGCTTCAACTGGCCCAGACAGAGAGGATCATTTGATCAACCGACAGGTATGAACAGCACCCACAGTTTTGTTTTTCACCATCCAGACACCGGGGATACCTTCACTAAATGCCTGCCAGGACCATTTCCAGCCACTTAAATTAGAAAATAAATTTATTTCCACTGTCCCATTAAGTTTCCTGCCACTGGCAGCAAATCACAATTGTCTTGTTTGCAGTGGTGTCATGAACAAGAAATCTCGACTCCTCTGGACTGGGACCATATCGTCTTCATTGTGGTTCTGTTTGTGATCCGATGGTGATTGGTATAGAGCTTTAATCCTGCCTTTTGCTGTGGAGGGACACTGTCCCAAAACTGTGGCATCGTGGAAGAGATGGGATTTGAACCCTGGACCTTCCCTGGAGTCCTCAGTGAGTAAACTATCATTTAGACAAGCTGTCAAAATACTTTTTGCTACCATATTTATGTTTATACTTATATGTTAGCTTGTACAGCCTAGGGAGATTGTTCAAATCTCAGTCCAATACCACTGTCTACTAGCATAAATAAAATGTGTGATAAATGTCAGATTCAATCACAGATCTTAAAGCTGGATAAATCACATAACTCCAGATAAGGCTATTTAAAACATGTCAGACCTGAACCCACTAAGATTATTTGAAGTTACTGAAAACCATCCTTAAGCCAGAGGGTTCATTCCAAGCACAACATGCACCACATGGCACATAAGGTTTAATGATTGTGTCACCCTGCTTGAGAAAATCCAATCAATAAGGCTAGTAGCTCAAGGTCTAATCTTAAAAAATGGTGTCAAACTAGTGAAAGCATGTTGCAGTGTCTTCATATACTTGGAGTTTTTATCTCCTGGTGTGTCCATTGTCTTTCTGTTGTATTAATGCTATAATCCTATAATATACGGCTCATCATATTGACTGATAACCTGGTGAGAATAGTGTCAATGCAGCAGATAGATTGCAGCATCCTCTACCCCCTCGAACCAAACCTTTTATCAGACTTACAGTGCACTAGATCTTCAGGATGCCATTTCCAGGAAGTGTGTTTTGATCTTTCTGAAAATAAACCTTGAGGCATCAACAACCTGAAGGCAGTTTTTTAATACAGAGCTATTGATCAACTATGGTCAAGAAAATAGCAAATGTGTTGGATGCAGCAGGTTTGAATATTTTTTTTTGTTGGCCACTCTACAGCTTCACTTACAGCTGCACATACATCAGTTCAACTGTATAACCTAAAGTAATTGCCTTCTTATTCTTAAATATAACATTAAGGGAGTTGAAGTTAATAGTGACCCTGCACATATCATTAGTGAGGGAACAACAATGGACATGCTGAAGGCAGGACATCCTGTATATTGAAGGGAATGGCTTTTGCACTTCTCAGTCTGGTGACCACAGGTGTAGATGGAGAATACTGCAATCAATTTAACACACACCATTAATGTTCTACAGGTATACATCTCTAGCAGCATTCAGGGATGGGCTGTAACACATGTTTGCCCCTTGGCCTTTATCTTAAACAACTCTAGTCATTATTGAGCACCAACGTAATGCCTTGCAGTAATCTTGATACGTTTTTTTCTATAACTAGTTAATGTAGCACTGCAATGGATTTGAGACTTGGCAGGAGGCCCTGGCTGTCCTACAACCCTGTCCAGGATTAAGCGAATAAGCGAGTGAATGTAACACATGAAGTCAATATTTTTGTAATTACACAACATTTACTAGCAAGAAAAAGTTACCTGCGTTACTTAAATTTTACTCAGATCCTTTGTTTTCTGCTTAATTTCTGCATTCTCGTCTCGACACAGTACAGCTTATGTGTATGTAACAAGTGATGCGGCAAAGGGGGAACGAATGACGCTTAGTAAGGAGGGAAAAAATACCGAAAGAGGCAGAGCAAAAGGCTCTCCAAAATTCGAAACGAAAAGTGGGGAATGTCACGCCGCTGTGGTGCGTCCCGAATGAAAATGAGACTCACCAGCAGGCGAGTTTGGGAATCTGCAAACTTGTGCGCCAGAAAAAGGCAGAGGGCAGGCGTGCAGAGTGCACGTGAGGACGCCGATTTGGGATGCTTCCCAAATGGAGTGGTGCAGAGGAACTCTGGAACGCCAGGGGGCGATCGGAATGAAACATGAGCGCACGAGGAAGTGGAGCCGGGGCGCGTTACAATAGTAGCAAACAGCAGGTCGAAGTGAAGCTCGGTAGGCGCCGTGCGAAAATGAGACGGGAAACTGTGGAACATTTTCTACAAAGCCATAATGGCCGTAATGGTGGACGGGAGCGAGAGGTTTGTGCGCACGAGGTAGGAACCCTGACAATTCGTACTTTTGTTTTAGTGAGCAGTGAAAGACATTCATTCAGACAATTTTTTTTGCTATCTACTGTACCCGGCAAAGCATGTATTATCTTGTTAATGGTGTTGAATAATGTTTAGTTATTATCACTTAATCAAGTTATGTTATGGTGTGAATAACAATCTTCAATCGTCATCAATACGATCCTAGATTTTATGCTGATTTATATATTATATTTTGCTTAATCCACACAGGGTCGCGGGCCAGCCCGAAACCACCCGGCCACTCTGGGCGCAAGGGCAAGAACAACCCTAGACAGGTCGCCAATCCATTGTAGGTCACACACACACAGTCACAAACTAAAGGCCACTTTTAGAGACACCGATTTACCTAACACACATGTCTATGGACTGTGGGAGGAAACCAGAGTGCCTGGAGTAAACCCATGCAGACACACGAAGGATATGTAGACTCCACCCAGAAAGGACCCAGGCCGCTCCACCCTGGGATTGAACCCGGGACCTACTTGCCGTTAGGCAGCGGTGCTACACACCGAACCACAGTGCTGCCGAGATTTTATACTTTAACCCCTAAAACCCCCACTTTGCTTAATACAGGGACTCGAACCTCAGCACAAAGTTTCCCAAAAAGTTTGTAACATTAAGTATAGGCTACTAAAATTAAGATTAAATATGTTTAATGTTGCTGTACATTGTACTGCTACATTTATATAGTGTCTATAATTTTTGTACTTTTCAGATATGTAGATTTGATTCCAGCATATTTGTCTGTGTTTTAGAATGTAACTTAAACAATGAGTAATGAGATTATATTTTGCAGGAAGTCATAAGTAATATAATCCCTTTACAATTGTATTTCTGTAATAAGTAATCAGTAATAGATTAGTTTTTGGAACTACCCCAACACTGCTGAGCACAATATTATTTAAGCACCATGTATATATTGATAAATAATGGGCACTGAAAAAGAGGGAAAATAAAGACACTCGAGAATCATTTAACAATATGTTAATCTGATCATTTAGGGAATAAATACATTTGCCTTGATTAACTACAAGAAAGCATTTGATGATCACTTAGTTTCATATAAGTTCAATAAGACATTATGTGTAATGAAACCTATAGTCAAGTTTATCTCTCTGCCTCAACCAAACCCCAACAAAACTCATCCTTATTAAGGTGGCATTAACATGCCAAATGGCCACGCCATGAGGAACATCTAATAATATGCAATAATATATCATTTTCTCAATTTCCACATTTTATCACATAAGCTCCTGCTTCACCCATGCCATTGGTCTTGTCCTCCCAGGTAGACTACCACAGAGAACAATTGCAAGTATCAGTTACTAAATTCCTATATAATTAGGGGCCATGAGACATGAGTTTAAGGTCATTTCCAAAAACTGTCCACTAAAAGACAAAACACATGTATTACACATGCTGTTACAGTTAAGAGGTCTTATAAAAGTATCCTCATATCACCAGCATCTCAGCAGGTCATTATGCCTTCCTTGACTCGAGGTTCTGTACAGGAGCTTCAAAGTTACGCTGAGTCACAGGCATATTAGAAGCTGTATAAAATAATTCCTCACCAAATCTTATCTTGTATCTGTATTTATAATGTTTCTGCTTTTAATTGTATTGTGCATGGCATGTCAAAAGGTTTATCTTATTGGCATCTTGTTGCTTTTGATCTTTGCAAGGCTTTTTGTATGTTCTCTGTGCTTAGTGTCTGTGAGTACCCTGGCACTTTATCTTGTGGCATCCTCTCTGATGTGATTTTGATTTATATTCTACAAGCAGCCATACAACATCATAAAGGCCCTTGCTTTTGTCTTCTTGGTTTACATCTTCATTATTGGCTATTGCAAACCATTATCACATCAGAGTAACAGACGAAAATACAAACATTTGTTAATAAATAGAGTATTTCATATGTATTACTAGACTATCACAGATTTATGGTTTACTGAAGTCATGCGATTTGGCTGTCAAACTGAACTAGTTTAAACATGACATTATCTGACATACACATTTTTAGTATTTATAAAATGGGCACTGGTCTTGTTATTGCACTACAATGAACACTTGAATTAACATAAGGATGTTACATAACATTGTGCTTAACCAAAACGAAATTTTTTGTCAATTTTGTCAATTTATCTTGTTCATTTTCTAAATGTCAGTACGGTGGTGCAATAGTTAGCACTGCCGCCTCACAGCTTAAAGATCCCTAATTTGATTTTGACTCTGGGTTCTGGCCGGTGTGGAGTATGCATGTCCTCCATGTGCTTGACTGGTGTTTCTAAAGTGCTTTTAGTGTGTGAATGTGTGTACGAGTGGGTAAGTGAATGTGCCCTGTCTGGCTTGTTCCTGCCTTGCTCCACTGGTTGGGCAATGGCTTTCCCGCGACCCCGACTAGGATAAGTGGATAAAGAAATGAATGACTGAGTAAATGGATGTTCTAAATGTAAAGCTTTAACATAACTAAGTCAGCTGGTGGGTTTCTTATGCAAACACGGGGGTTGGGGGGGGGGGGGGTCGTGCTCTCATGGATTTTGACCTATTACCTTGTTTACTTTTCACATTTCTTCATTGTACCTTGACTGACTCATTGCTCATATCTTTACTAAGTTTGCTGCAGTGATTTGGATTTGTCCACCATTAACCTGTTCATGACAAGCACAATTTCACTTCTGTAACTTGGATTTGACTAAATATCTTTATTACTTCCTGACATAATATACTGCTCACAAAAACTAGGGGATATTTTATTATGGGAGATTTCATTTTGAAGTATCCCGTATTTTGTGAGCAGTATATTTAGAATATTATGGAGGCAGCAGGAGTTTTTGATTGGTAACAAGCAAGTCCTTGATTTATGGAAAATTCAATGTACAATGAATTTCTCACCCAATCAAACACAAAAGTATCCAAACTCACTCGAACGGCAGATCCCAGACACTCACAAAGCAGACCAAACATGGTCTCCGGTGTACTTTGAAACAATGACACTACTGGTCACAGAGTCATCACATCACTCCATCGTATTTGGATTACCCTGGCTACAACTTCATAATCAGTGCATTTCATGGAAGACACATGGCATCCTGTTCTGACCACTGTGTACAACACTGCCTATGTCAGCTAGAACTCCATTTCCAATTCCGGGCACCACAATCCTGTATATCTTTGGTCTTCCGTGTCTCTCAGCTCAAATCGGTAAAATGTTCTAAGTCCTCTAGAACTAGCACAGCCCTCCAGAGTCCCTCTGGTCAGCCCGCATATGCAGTCAGTCAGTTTGTGGAATCCAGGTGTAGAGGTGATCAACTCCAATATCTGGTGGAATGGGAAGGATATGGTCCAGAGGAACACAGCGTTCCACAGAGTCCATTGCTGGACTTTCTTGACCCTCTACTGAGACAAGAATTCCATACAAACCATAGAGACAAACATGCTTCACGACCCTGAGGCTGCCGTCAGCGTAAAGCTCCCGGAAGTAGCTCATCAAGGGAGGGGCTCTGTCAGGTCCAGCGCACCAACTCAAAACGCAGTCAAGCGATCAAACATAGAACTACCCGAGCACACTCGAATGCCATAACACGAACACCTACAAACGCGGTCTTCAGAGAACTGATTTAAGATCAGGGTCATTTGCATCTGGCCAATTAAAGTCCAAGGAGCCTTGCTTCTGTTTGGATTTGAACCCCAAACATCAACTGGTTAGTAGATGTATTTCGGATTACCGCATGAGGCGTACTGAGCGTTTGCTTATTGTGATACTGGTTACCGATTGCTGACTTTTACTTGGACTTTGATTCTGCCTTACTCTCTTTGGACTCGAACCCGTCTCAAACCCTCGTTTATCGTTTATGGATTTGCCTTACAAACTTTGCTTTGTTTGACTGGTTTTAAAAACCCCTGCAATTGCTTTTTACACCTGCCTTTTGCGTATTTACATGTTGTGTTGTGTTGATACATTGTCTTTAAGAATAAGCTCTCACTCTATATGTAGTATTGTTTGTTTGTGTTAGATCTTGGATTGTTTGTATTAGCATTATCTATTAGTATTGCTATCACAATCACTCATATGAGTCATAGAGCGTGGTCACAGAGTGCTAAGGTGCTTAAAAGTCCCAAAAAGTCACCAAAGCGCTGCTGACTCAATAACTGCTCAGTTCCAAATCTCCTCTGACATATTCCTACATGAGCTACATTTAAGATATGGTTCAGGAGGTGAGGCTGTCCCATCATTTGTTTGGTCGGTACCCCTTTTAGAGGTGTAAAAAAAAAGCTATGAAATAAATATGTACAACTGGATAAACATCAGTGGTTGGAAGCATCAGCGAGCCTCATTCCTTTTAGACAATTCCATTTATGCTCTGCGTAAGAATTGTGAGAAAGGACACAAGCACAGACCCTTGCATCATCAGCACTTCCACTGACAGTAAAGGCATGTTGGCAGCAGCACTGCAGCAGGTGGCTTGTATGTGAATTGGCAGTCTGCCTAAGATTCAGTTAAACAAATTAATGATCATTATATGACATTTTCTGGAGAAAGGCGGACCCCCCACCCACATATTTCACTAATTTTCAGACCGTGGTTATGATCCTGGGCACATGAATGCAACTGGATGTTGAAGCATTTGAGAAACATAATCTACTCTGATGAGTCACATTAGCTTTAACTTGGGAAAGTGATGGCAGTAGGATGCCAAGACGAAAGTTAGTAGTGGCAAGAAGACACTACAATGGAGACACTGTGATAACTTGCAAAAACTGCTTCAGGATGTTGTCACACCCAGCCCAGTTCCCACAGACTGCTGATAAGTGTCAGTTGATTTTATCTGACTTGTCATTTCATATTCCACATTTTTGGAGTTTTGGATTTTTGGAGCAACCAATGTGCATTTTATTAATATCTCTTTGTAGAAAGAGCTTGCCTTTTATACAAATTATCCCTGCTGTCGTGCAGCTATGGCACAACCTCTTACGTGGGGTTGTCTAATGGTCAAGCCAAATCACCAGTATCCCCTACTGGGTTTAATCGGAGCCCAAGATGCGAAACCCACAGACAGACCACAACATAAAGTAATGTAAAGACATTTATTAAACCAAAAGGGAAGTCAGACATATAACAAACAAAAGAGTCCCATCCAAGAGAGTCCTGAGGTCCGGGATGAGAGCAGAGGAACCGTAAGACTGCCGGAGAGCCGAGGGTCCGACGAACGACCTGAGCCCCGAGTCCACCCCGCGCTATCAGCTGCAGGGGATTTGTTGGGCAGCAGAGGCACCGAGGGTCCACACACGGCCTGGGTGTCAATGGTCCATAGAACAGCGAGGTGCCGAGGGTCTACAAGGATCCATCTGGCCGCGGAGCCGGGGTCAGTTCCTACCGACCACGATTCCCGGGCACTGTCAGCAGCCGGGGAATCCACGCAGCGGAGTTCAAAATAACATAAACAAACAAAACCAAAAGCGTGCATAACGAGGGGAAAGAACTGAAAACGAAACGCGACATAAAAACGTTCGTATGTCCGTTTTTAAATAGTCAAAATAAAATACAATTAACAAAAATGAACTCAGGTGTAACAAAAGGAACTAACCAATAGATTGCCACAATTAATGAAAGCAAATGGCGTGAAGGAGAAAACATAAAAGAAACAGTAAGGGATTGCGGTAAAATAATACACCGTGGCGAAAAACGAAAACGGGCTCACGGCACGAGCCCTAACACAACCCTGGTGCTATTTCTAAGAAATGTGCATTAGAGCAGTGAAAGTAATCCTGAATAGTCTGGTATTGCGTAATGAGATACTCTTGGTATTGTTCAACCCACCGAGCCACCGTGCTGCCCGAATGGCATTCTGTGCATCTTAATTTGACACATAACATTTACACAAACATGTTTACAAACCAGGTGGATTTAAGGTTTGTCTGTTGTTAATAATGATTATTACAAGAAGATATTTTCTCTTCAGGATCAGCATCGTTATACTTGGTGCAAGCTGCACTTGCTAAAACTGGTTACAAGCAGCCCAGTTCCTTTTGACTACTAATGAGTGTCAGCTGATGGTGCATAAGATAATCCAAGCCCGACCTTAGCCTTCATGTTACAACTATTAAAGCACAACTATACCGAGAATTTCCTGTAAAATGACCCAGGGTAAGACCAAATCAAATATAATATGCTTCCAGTGCTTTTAAGTGGCAAGTGGCAACATTAGATTGAGGTTATACAACCCCTGGCAAAAAATGATAGAATCACCACTTGGAGAAAGATCTTTTAATTGTATAATTTTGTACAAAAATGGTAATCATAGAAACATACCACATATTTTTTTCTAAATATTCTTTAAAGAAAACATTAAAAAATAAATATTATTGTTGTAGTCAGTCACGATTGTGTTTTTGGATCAAGTAGAGGAAAAATATGGAATTACTAAATTCTGAGGAAAATATTATGGAATTACTCTGTACTTTACAGTTCTAAAACAAACACTTTCATCAGATTAAATCTGCTAATTAGTTGTCAGTTGAAAAAAGCATAAAAAAGCATGCTCACAACTCAAAGATCTGTTGAAGTGGATTCACATGGATCCAACATGAGAGATGTCAGTACAAAAGTGAGAGTGAATTATAAAACATCTTTTTTCTACAAAATTAAACAATTGAAAGATCTTCCTTCAAGAGTAGTAATTCATTAATTTTTTACCAGGGGTTGTATAAGAGTGTGTCACCAGCCAAGCAGCACTCAGCTTTGTTTGCCCAAGTCCACACTGTCTGTAGTCCTGCTGCTTATTCTGGTGGTTCTTCTGCCCCACCCACTGCTCACTGCTTTCCATTAACAGTTTTCCAAGAAGCTTGTATGTAATGCCTCATGCGCTCTAGGTCCCAGTATCCATTCCTACATTTTGTGAGTAAATCCCTTCGAACCACAGCCAGTATTTGTGTCTTTCCTAAGATTTAATTTATTTTTTAAGAGTTTTTAGAGTGTAATTTGACAGAAAATTTTGGTATGTGTCATATTTGTATTTATTCAATAAATATTTGATATTTCTAATACAGTTCTGTGACATATTATAATGTTGATTAACATTACGACAGCTTTCTTATACTTGATAAATGTCTCCTATATTGGATTCCAATGTAGACACAAACCCACTTTTTAGCTCCATAACAACTATGCTGAATTTGAATAATACACCTATCACCATAAATTATTAAAATCTATCATTTAATCTGAAAATTCCTCTAGAAGGGACTGTTTTCCCAACTTTGTCATTTAGACTTTTATAAAATAACTTATATTAACAGCTTATAATAAATAAACCTAATTGGTTTGCATCTGTAGGAGCAGCAAGGAGCAAAGGAGCGGAATCGAAGGGGAAAGTGAGCGCTTGGGACGCCCACGGGGTCTGGGAGCAGGCTTGCCCGGGTGACGGGCATGAAACTCGGCCAGTAGAGCAGGGTCCAGCACGTCGCCGGCAGCAACCCAGCAACGCTCCTCGGGGCCGTAGCCCTCCCAGTCGATCAAATACTGAAGCATGCCACCACGCCTGCGAGAATCCAGTACCTCTCTCACCGCATAAGTAGATGAAGCCTCCCCCTCCACTGCCGCGGGTGGAACATCATCAGGAGTACCCTCAGCGAGCGGACCTGGGACAAGAGGCTTGAGAAGAGACACGTGGAATGAGTTGTGTACACGGTATTGAGCTGGTAGCTCAATTTTATAGGTAACCTCGTTAACCTGGGACAACACCTTAAAGGGACCAATGTACTTAGGTACCAGCTTCCTGCATTCCCCCTCAAACCTCAAGTCCCGTGTAGACAACCAAACCCGATCCCCGGGTTGGTATTGGGGGGTACTGCCTCGGTGTCTGTCAGACCTCTCCTTGTACTGGAGTAACGCATCCGAGACCTGCTGATGAGTTTCCTCCCACACCTGCTCACTCCGTTTCATCCAGTCGTCTACTGCCGGAACCTCAGTAGCCACGGCTGTCCACGGAGCTAACGGAGGTTGAAACCCCAGAATGCACTGGAAGGGAGTGAGACCAGAGGTAGAGTTAATGAGGGAGTTTTGTGCAATTTCTGCCCATATGAGAAACTGAGACCAGTCAGAGGGATGCTTGTGACAGTAGAGTCTGAGAAACTTACCTAGTTCCTGATTAACACGCTCACACTGCCCATTGCTAGTGGGGTGAAACCCCGAGGTAAGACTCACGTGAACCCCTAAGAAAAAGGCTTTCCATACCCTAGACGTAAACTGCGGGCCACGATCAGAAAGGATATCTTCAGGGATACCAAAGTGTCTGAAAATGTGAGAGTAGATAGCCTGAGCTGTCTGTAAAGCAGTAGGGAGAGCAGGGAATGGAATAAATGTAACCCCCCTAGAGAACCTGTCCACCACCGTGAGAACAGTAGTGTACCCTTCGGACTCAGGTAAGTCTGTGACAAAGTCTACCGCGATATGAGACCAGGGTCGCTCTGGAACGGGTAGAGGAACTAGCTTACCGGCTGGAAGGGTTTTAGGAGTTTTGCACTGCGCACACACCGAGCAAGAGACTACGAAAGTGTGTACGTCAGTTCGCATGGTTTCCCACCAATAGCGAGCTGAAATTAACTGCAAGGTGCGTGTGACACCCGGATGACCTGACGTGAGAGAAGAGTGAGCCCAGCTAATGAGACGATCACGAAATTGCATGGGGACGAAAGTTTTCTGAGATGGACAACCCTCAGGAGGAGGTGACTGTTCAGCAGCTTGCTGAATGAGCTCGTCCAAATCCCAGCGAATAGCTGCTATAGTAACGTCTGGAGGCAGAACGCACTCACACTCAGAGGACTGAGATGCGCTATCCTGAGTGCAGAAGATTCGTGATAGCGCATCCGCCTTGGTGTTACAGTTGCCAGGCCGGAACGAGATAGAAAAATTAAACCTGGTGAAAAACAGTGACCAACGTGCTTGACGAGGATTGAGGCGTTTAGCCTTACGTAAATACTCAAGGTTCTTATGGTCAGTTAGAACAGTGAACGGGTGAGTGGACCCCTCCAGCCAGTGACGCCACTCTTCGAGAGCTAGTTTGACCGCCAGCAGTTCTCTATCCCCTATGCCATAATTACGTTCAGCAGGCGTCATCTTTCTGGAAAAGAAGGCTATGGGATGAAGTTTAGGCGGAGACCCACTACGCTGAGATAACACGGCCCCCACCCCAGAGTCAGAAGCGTCCACCTCGACCACAAATGGAAGATCGGGTTTCGGATGAGCGAGTATGGGAGCTGAAACAAACGCGGACTTAAGTTTGGTGAAAGCAGCATCTGCTGCAGGTGACCATTTAAGCACCTTGGTGGCGCCTTTAGTTAATGCAGTAAGCGGAGCGGCAATACTACTAAAGTTGCGTATGAAACGCCTGTAAAAATTGGCAAAACCCAGAAAACGTTGGAGATCTTTTACAGACTGAGGAACGGGCCAGTTAGTAACAGCGGAAACTTTCGTGTCGTCCATAAGGACAGCCTGGGGGCTAATGACATAGCCGAGAAATGTGACCCGTTGGAGATGGAATTCACATTTCTCGGCTTTAGCATACAAGTTGTTTTCCAACAAACGTTGTAGTACGGAACGGACATGACGAACGTGGGACTCGAAATCAGGTGAGTAAATCAGAATGTCGTCTATAAACAGAACCAGATACTTATTGATCATGTCTCGAAAAATGTCGTTCATGAGTGACTGGAAGACTGCCGGTGCATTAGCAAGACCAAAACTCATCACCAAATACTCGTAGTGCCCATTGGTGGTAGTAAAGGCAGTCTTCCATTCATCCCCCTCCCGGATGCGAATTAAATTGTAAGCGCTACGCAAATCGAGTTTAGTGAAGTACTTGGCCTCCCGCAGTTGTTCAAGCGCACTGGGAATGAGAGGGAGCGGATACGCGAACTTCTTAGTGATCTCATTAAGGCCACGGTAATCGATACAGGGACGGAGATCTCCATCTTTCTTTTTAACAAAAAAGAAACCCGATCCTACGGGGGATTTAGATGGGCGAATAAAACCCTGCGCAAGAGCCTCCTCTACATAGGTAGTCATAGCCTTCTCTTCGTCAAGGGTGAGAGGATATATTCTAGCCTTAGGAAGGGTGGCACCTTCAATGAGATCTATGGCGCAGTCATAGGGGCGATGTGGTGGCAGTTTAGTGGCATTAGTTTTGCTAAATACTTCCAGATAATCAGAATACTCAGAGGGAATTATGGGAGAATCTACGACTTCGGGACTTTCAATAGATGTGGACTGTAAGGCTATCTCAGAAAAGGCTAAACAATGCTTAAAACAAAAATCAGACCAAACCGTAATGTCCCCATCCGGCCAGGAAATCAGTGGGTTGTGTGTCTTGAGCCACGGCATGCCCAAAATCAACGGATGTTCCGTGCTGGGAAGCACGAACAGAGACAGTTCCTCGTGGTGGAGAGCGCTGGCCTGGAGAGAGAGTGGTACAGTCTGGAGAGTGACAGGCCTGGAGCGCACAGATTTCCCATCAACGGCGTGGATAGAGATGGGACGGCAAAGTTCCTTCGTGGAAATGTTGTGTTCTTTCACTAGCTCCAAGCTTATGAAGTTTCCCTCCGATCCGGAATCAACGAGTGCCGTGACGGGAAAAGAACCAGTAGGTGAACTTAAGATCATAGGCAGAGAGAAACTCTTAGAATCACGACAAGGAGTTAAATTACGTACCACGTTAGCGCGTGGAACCCCTTCCACGCGCTTTCCCGTCGCAGGAAGCCTCATGGATCCGGTCAGGAAACCACACTCAGTTTTGCAATGACCCTTCTCTCCACAGTAGAGACACAGATGGAAACGAATACGGCGTTGGCGTTCGGTAGCAGACAGCCTGGACTTCCGAATCACCATGGGTTCGGGTGTGGACTCCGGAGTAGAAGATGGAGATCCTCTGGAACCACTGGCAGAGTTTTGTGGATGGGATACAGGAGCGACGTGAGTGTTGCACTTGGGGCGACGAGATAACAGCTGATCCAGGCGGATTGAGAGAGAGATGAGTTGGTCGAGGGTGAATGAATCATCTCTGCACGCTAATTCCCTCAAAATGTCCGGGTTAAGTCCGTTCTTAAACACAGAGAGAAGTGCTGCGTCGTTCCATCCACTACCAGCCGCTAGTGTCCGAAATTCCAGGGCATACGTCGCCACTGGCTTGTGACCTTGCTTCAAAGCGAGCAGTAACTCTCCGTTAGCTTGTCCATAACGCGAGTGGTCAAAAACAGAGCGGAAAGTGTCCAAAAAGTCAGTGTAGCTAGCTTCCGAGATGCTATCCCACACAGCAGTAGCCCACTCGAGTGCTTTGCCGGCGAGACGGGAGATAATAAAGCCTATCTTGGCCCTATCTGTAGTAACTGGAGAGTTACTGAAATACACAGAACACTGCAAAATAAACCCGCTACACTTCTCCGGCTCACCGTCATACAACTCCGGTTTACACACAAAAAAACCGGGTGAAGAAGTGTTGGGTTTAGGGGAATTGGGGTTAGCCATGGGGCTAAGGTTAGCAGCAGAGTTAGCGTTGGTTGAAGCTAATCCCTGTAGGTGCTCGAGGATACTAGTCAGCTGTTGCTGCTGATTAGCTTGCTGGCTAGCCAGCTCTGTAACAGCGTGGGTCACACCAACGAGGGTTTGTTGGTGCTGACCGAGGAGTTGTCCCTGGCTAATCAACCCTGTTTTTAACTGGTCAGATATCGCTGTCTGTTCACGTGAGGCCGCGTATTCTGTCATGATGGGGCACAGAATACAGACACTCGCGGAACCAGTTAAGGATTTTATTTAAAACCCACAGGGTATAG